>JZKD02S1673379.1:613659-625579 GCA_000966675.3 Picea glauca
AATCATACAAATCCAATACTCAAGCAGAAAGTGTATCAAAACAATTTACCAGTACTCATCAAGGCAGCAAGTGACTAATCCCTATCCCACGGACTTATGCTGTAAGTGTAACCCTCACATAGGGATATACGTATATCTAACTCCTCTGCTATGTGTTGTTGGGCTCGTTATGTAAGCGTACGCCCGTGTAGTAACTGTGTTCCTTCAGGTGCAGCCCAGGTTGTCTGTAGCGTTCAAACATCAAGGAGCGGAGCACTCACTTTTTTGGGGTGGGGCCTTTGTCCAAACAAAAGTGAGGAGCAAGGAACGAGCCGCTCACTAAATGGTGTGAGAGGGGCAAAGGTCGAGAAGCATATGTCCTGTTTGTTTTACTGGGGCAGTCGGATAAACGGAAGGCAGTCGAGAACGTAATGCTAACTGGGCAAGTGAACAGAAAGGGATATTCAACGCCATTGCTATCGTGAATTGTTCATCGCTATCACTGTTGCCATCGCTGCTATTGCCAATGCCTATCCTCATCACAACATATCGAAGTAAAGATCATCCCACGGCCTCATGCTGGAAGTAACGAATGACTTCCCACGGATATGCTTTCCAGGCCACGATTCCAGGCCTCTCTCTAATTCACCTTCGCAGACAACACCTCTGTCGACTGATACCAGCCAGCAACACAAGTAATATCCCTCTATCGGTCCACCTTTGCATACAGAACCTCTGGGACATATATGGTCAGCAGTTTAAGAAACAAGCATATAAGAACCCTTCTTTTCTTTCTGGGTGCACCTGACAACACTATCCGTTCGTTGGATCTGCCGTTGTAGCCGCGTAGCTGTCTCCGTTGCCGTAGCCTGGGCCACCTCCAACAATATGAGCTATGGGTATTATTCCTGTATGAAGTGTAAAAGAGAAAAATCAAGTGTAGTGTTTCCCATCTCGGGCTTTCCATGTTTCCTGTAGTCCGGTTGAGTTGGAGTTCTGGAGGTTGAGTTTATAGGTTCGGCATGTTATAATGTTTAGTATTCTGTCCTGGTTATGGTATAGAAACTTCATTAAATGCATATTCTTAGTTGTCTTCCAAAATCAATGGATCAGATTTATTGTTCATAACTTTCTTACATTTATCAAGGGATCTGTTAACATGTTTACTTTTTAACATTTATCTAATCACATTAAAAAATTACTGTAAAGATATGTAATTGCCACGTTCCATTTATCAACCTAATGCAGCTAAATGTTTCATATTATCACAGACAAATTACCACAAACGTTTTATATTGAGTACAAACGTTCTCAATATATTGGGGGCACGTGTTCTCAGCCACTACCTTTCGGCGTTCTTAGCCACTAGTTAGCGGCTGTGCTAGTTATTTGTATCCCGTAGTACTTGGTTGGCTTAGTACGAAGGGCATGACTATTCCACCAATGCCATTCCGTCTTTTCCTTACTAAAAAAGAAATAGGCTTCTTACTAATAAAAGTACAATTCCCAACTTGGTTGGTGCCAGCAGCCCCTAACCTGGTGCCTCATATGGATGGGAATCTTCGCTTTGCTCCTCCTCCTTTATATTCTTTAGAATACTTTGATTATGCCCTAGATTCATTTATTATGATTCTTAGTCGCTTTCTTTACTATCAACACTCCTTCCCACAATCCTAGCATTTGAAGTGCTAGGGTGGTGCACGGTAAGTCGTGGCGTGGAGAGGTTAGAAAGATAGGGTCGAAGAGAAAGGGTGAGGTTCTAATCTGAAAGGGAAGTGTAAGTTCTGATCCTAAGGTACCCGCAGGGTATAGGTTTAGTTATTTATATATTATATTATTGAATCAATGTACAAGGACCCTACCAGGGTCCCAGTCTTACTACCCGCCAAGGGAGTTTAAGTTACAACCCCACCGAAAGGTATAGGTTTGGTTATTTTCATTATATATGAAATTACCTATAGTGGAACTGATAACTAAAGTGTTCCTGTGCTTTGTCACAGTATTGACATATAATAAATATAAGGTCTAATCCTACTATTGAATAGCACCAGCGTCCTTGTCTCTTGGTCACTTGGATCCACACATCTACCACCCTGTCGGGTTTCTTTCTATCCATCTCGACTGGATCTCCTTCAGACCTCATACGTCGTCCTAACTTGAAATGTGAAAGATGGGGCAGTCCCAACTTGATCTCCCAACTATGTAGGCCGTAAATAAATCAATCGTTCTCCAAATAACCCCACCCCAAAGATGGGGCAGTATCTACTTGGATCTCCCGAAGGGCATAATAAGAATGTTGAAGCTGATCGATCGAAGCGTGTTCCCTATGTGCTAGCTCTCCGCTATTAAATGCCCGATATGTCTGGCAATGAGTTCGTATGGCCCGGTAAGCCTAGCGTGAGCGTCCGTCCCAGTCCTCTAGCGTCAAAGCAAGCCAGCCAACAATGAAATACCTACCTTGAAGCAGCGTTAGTGGCCTTGGGATGGATACTTCGATATCCAGATCCACAAATAATGCTTTCTTTATTCCAGGGGATTCCAGGGCGACTTTAGGTTCGAAGCAGTGATACAGGGCCTATAGTGACATAGATGGGACGAAGTACCCAAACCGTGAAGAAGAAGACCGCCCTTTCAAAGCTTCTTTCACACACGCTTCAGTCGATTCAAAGCCTGGAACAAAGTACCCCTGCCTTGTTCTTCAAATTTGAGAGTGAGGGACGAACACTATATTTTCCCCTTCTTATCTATTCCCACCCAACCACAGGGCCCCAAAAAAGGAAGGGGCAAGGTCACAAGCCGCTCGACTGACGTAGGAGGGAGAGGATTTTTTCACAAAAAAAAAATCATTCATATGGGTGAGGGAGGAGCCACCTGAGCGTAGCATAGGGATGGATAGGGGGGGGGGGACACTGGCAAGCTATGCTCGTTTTATCCTTATACTTAGAATCTCTGATTTATGGTTGCCCTAACCAACCCTCCCTGAAGGGCAGAATGGATGGAATGAGAGTAAGTACGGGAAAGGTTATAACTTATTGGGTTGTTTACTTTACTTTGTTCGAGGGTTTATGTTCATTATATATGATATTATTACGTTGTATAAAAGGCATCCTAAAACCTCATGGCATTATACAGTTCACGCCCTCCCTTCAAGCAAGCAAGTCAGGAAGCCAGGAAGGGATAAGTGGGTGGATCAATAGTTACTTACCTTATATCTGTAAAAGCTACTCCAGGACCTTAAAAACCTGAGTAGGGCTTGCTTGAGGGCCCCGTGAGGAATAAGTTTGAAGTTCTGAATAAAGGGATAACCAGATATAGGTGGAAATAATAAAAGGAATGAAAGAAACTAGTAAGGCAAGGCTTAAACACCATGGCTAGTAAGGAAAGGTACCATTACCCGACGCTAGCGCTAGGCCAATCCATGGAAGGAAGTGATAACCTTTCATATGCACTTATAGGGGAAAATATATAAAGAATAACGCTGCCAAACATAGGTCGTAAGATTGCCTTCTAACTTGCCTTCCCCTTCTAAGCGTGCATTAGCGACTAGCTTAAGAGCATTAGTTATAGAGTGGCCCTTTACTCTGAGCCTTAAGGAGTGTTAGCGACTGATATTAAAACTAGGGGCGTTAGCAAGACTACTCCTTATCCAGCCAGACCTACCACGCCTACAAGGGTGAGAACCAACATATGCACGATACCCTAGCAAACATAGTCGTTGGCCCATTCCCAGTTTGGAAAGGGTACGGTAGCATGCTCGACCCTCAAAGGGATTTTAAGAAGGGAAAATTTATGAGAAGAGAGGAGGTTGCAATTAATAATAGTCTAATAATAGTAGGGGGAACAAAAGTGCCTTCTTTGGTCCTACTCAAACCCACCTTGGAGCTAGCTTCACCAATTCCTTATTTACCCGGTTTTCTTTAATCTACACCAAGGAGGAAAATGAAAGTTGAAAGCACAAGGAGCCACACGCTTGGGAAGGGAAAACTGGGTTCACTCCGTGATCGGGAGTAAGTCGATTGCCGAAGCCAAGGTATGAAGTAGGGGTGTATACTGAGTCTTAAGGATAATATTAGGACTTCTTTTTCACCCCTGTGATGCTCAATTTGGATCTCGAATTAATTTTTCGGATCCCTGGCGACTTGTCTTCTGCGACCCCTTTATTTTCTGTCCCAGGGGCTCGCTCCCACCTTGAAGAATTATCTCCATTAGGGGCTTTGTGAAAAACATCCTTAGCGTAATTACAAATATAATAGCAGCTCGGAGTTGGTCGAAATGAACAAAATCGATCTCTCAAAATAACATAATTACGTATATAATTCAGGACTAGCAGCATGATCCCCAGGGACGTGCGGAGAGGGGCGAGGGTGGAAACGTGAAGACCATAAGGGAGAGGGGAGAGGATACGAGTCGCTCTAAAGACACAAAACTGACGTAGGAGGTTGGGGGTTTTCACGCTTGACCATAAGGGAGAGGGTTATCACGCGAAATCGACTCTGGAGGTTGAGGAACGTAGTCGCTTGAGAAAAGCCAAAGGGAGAGGGGAATAAAAAAGATAGTTCGGGGTACTATCGTAGTTGAACAAATTCTGGGATAACCGTAACAAATTCAACTACAATCGACGACTTACTTATTTCCTTGGCTGATCGTCGTAACCAATTCTAGTATAACCTTGCGAACCGATAGGGAGAACTTTATAAAAAACCCTTTTGTGTTACCGGGAGGTAGGGGGAACAGAACATTTCGCTCTTATGCGTCATGTGCATATTGCATGATGTAGATTGGCAGGATGAGCATAAACAGTTGCATGCATGATAGGGAGTTGGCCGAAGAAGGATGGACAAAAACAATTGCATAATTTCAATTCCGGAGAAGGGGGAGGGCCTTTGCCATCAAAACCTAGGGGGGGCCGTAGGGCGGGCACATACAATTGCTCGGAAATTTTGAGCTATACCGGGGGGTTGGATGGTGAACAGAAACGATTGATCGATAAGTCAGTCAACTTTTGCACGATCGATGGTGAAAGAACGAGAGCTCGTGCTATTGCTTATCAAACTCTCCACCGCCCAGCTCCAACTGAACGCGGTGTAACCAAACTTCTAGTTAACGCCATAGGGAATATAAAGCCCATATGAGAAGCGGGGAAAGTATGAGTAGTAGGTACCACTCATAATGTACCTGATATTGTAGCCAGGGATCATCAACAAACCTTAGCTATTCGTTGGATCCTTGGAGCAGCTTTCAAACGACGTATAAGCAATAGGATGAGCTCAGAGAAATGTTTATTTGCTGAGATACCGGATGCTTATCGAAAGAGGGGAATTGCATGTAAGAAAAGGGATGATCCTCATGAACCGACTCCCACCAATCGAAGTTTTGTACATTTCAGATGGTGGTAAACTCTGTAATTATCAGCTGGGCCTTGCAACAAACATGACCGCAGAGAAAGCTCCACGGAGCTATTGCTTCTATCTCTCATTCGTTTTAATTCAGACATATATGTAAGTAAAACCATCTATACTATAACAAATGAGCAGCGTGGGCGAGCAGAGCAAGGGGCCCCTTCCCCTTCCCCTCAGGGTTTTCCTATTCAAGGCATAGCATATTTCAAGCTAGGCGTAATGTATTTAAAGCCTTTGAGGGGAAGAGAAATATGAGGTGTAACATATTTAAAGCTAAGTAAGTAAGAGAAAGCCAGTGATTCAGTCAGTAGGAAGGGAGGAGGGACATGGAAAGACAAGATTGTGATAGAGTAAGTCGTACGGGTTTCTATCTATTTTCCTAAGGCGTATGAATATGCATATCTGTCCATTAATGGGAGATTGGATATGGAAATAGTGATACGCACCTAGATACGTACCTAGACAGTGAGAGACCGGCCTTCCTAGAGAGGAGAGAGAGACTGGCTAGAGAGAGGAGAGAGATATAGACTGGCCTTCCTACAGATAGTGATATGCACCCAGATAGTGATATGTACCTAGGCAGTGATACGCACCTAGACAGTGATATGCACCCAGAGAAATAGTGATATGCACCCAGTGATACGCACCTAGATAGTGATACGCACCCAGACAGATAGCGATATGCACCCAATGATACGCACCTAGATACGTACCTAGACAGTGATACGCACTTAGACCTCTTTCCCCTAAGCAGCTAGCTACAACCCATTCTACCAGCAGCTAGCTATAGCCCGTATCTACCGAGCGAGGGGTAATATCTCTCCATAGATACAAGTAGACCTAGGGATTGGTAGATTAGGTGGTAAAGAACTTAGTTTACATTAATGAGTCAACCCTCCATATCTTGTCTTGAGAAACTCATATGTCTTGATAAACCCGTATGAAGGACAACAACTCAGTTCTTCAACCTTTATTTTGGACGATATTTCGAAATAAGCTTTCTCTTCTGGCTGGTGGAAATCCCTTTTCTCACTTGTTGTTTTAGTAGGAGGGTGACCGCCAGAGGTGAGAGAACGTCAGTAAAGAGTCTAAGGGTTGCTTGCTCTAACGAATGCTGAAAAGGAATTGGAGAGTTAGAAGCTTGAGGTAAGGGTCGCTGGGAAATCTAGACCAAGTTATCGAGGTGAGCTTTCTTTCCTTCTAGGGCCAAGCCATTACATTCCAAACTCTTTCTTCGGGGAGCCAGAGGAGAGAGGCAGAATGACGTACATAATTCACTCCACTCGAGTAATTAGCCGATGTGAAGGGCTAGGAACCCAGGCTGGCTTACATATATTGATCAAAGATTTGACCCTGCCTTTCATGTAATGCGTAACAAATAGATTGACTTCACTAATTAATAATTGTTCAAGACTGCTTCCCATGGGCATTGAAAAACAAGTTGCATTCACACCTAGCGGAAAGGATTAAGCCGAGGGGGTAGATATCGTGATGACAAGACCAATAACGAAATCGGGGATACATTTGAGGTAAGGGCGGGAAGGGAGGACAACTAGGGTTCGCTGCTCAAGGTCTAGGCCAAATGATATGGTTTTACAACGACTTCTTTTGGCAAGGTTGCATCCCATGAGACGCAAATGGAATTTTGACGACTTCTGACCGGTGATACTTTTAATGCCATTCCTTCTCTAGGGAGCCTAGGATCTCCTCGGTGTTCTAGGCGGAAGCATGAGCGAGAGAAACAGAGGCTGGTGGAGAACCAGGTGGGTAGGCGCCCCTTCTTTCGATTTATTCCTATTAGCAAGAAAAGAGAAAGTAGGACGGGGAGTAGTTTCATGCCCAACCCGCCAGGGCTTAACAAAGCGGTGATCTATTATTTTGGAGCTATTTAGCAATCTATCTATTCCCGCACCTATCTATGTCTAGCCCCATTTCATCTAGCATGTGGGCGCTTTGTCCGATGCCCTGGATCTGGAAATAGGATGAATTTGGCCATTCGGCTTCAATTTGAACCTTCTCCAGTAAGCGAGTTTTCACTCCAGGTCCAAGATCCTTCTTTTAAACCTCCTATGCTTCGTAGGGGGTTCTCATTAGACAAAATGTTCCAACTAATTCTTAAACCCTATCTTGCCTCACCTCTTCCTATGGTTTGCTTTTTCCTAGTAGGATGTGTTTGATCCCTGGTTCCCAGCTGGCAGCATCAGAGTGGAAAGAGAATGGAAGCAAAAGCAGAACAATTTTATCGGCATTGACCGGTATCATGGTATGCCTGACCATCCGAAATCGCTTCCATAGTGAGAAACATCAATGTTGCTAATCCCTCCCATAACCCGACTAATCAACCTGATTTTTCGACACTCTGGTGACAATTATGCTTGACCTTGACCGGTCAGCTGATCGAAAGGCAAGGCTCGGGATCGCATTTCTAAAGGAGCTTATTTTCCGGTCCCGGGCACCCCTTGTCTTATACTTGGGCCCATCCCAACCCAGGTGGGTTTAATCCGGAATGAACAACAGGAGCAGCAAACCCGGCATTAGCAGTAGCGGAAGGAGGATCAAACTCTCAATTTCAACCCCTACAATTGAAGATGTTTGATCTGGCCCCTCCTATTAGTATTCCACCCATATATTCTCATTGCGGGTTAGGCGGGCTAGTATACCTAACCTAATTTCAGCTAGCTCGGGCGAGTGGGGACAAAAACACTAGGCAGAACGAAAGGAAGGAACCAACTGATGAAGGTTGGATGAAAGAAAAGAGTTTATGCTCCCAATGAATGAAAGGGAAATCTTACTTACGTCTAGATATTCTTCATTCCTGACACAAAAATAAGAAAGAATCACGGCTTTTCCCCTTATGTTCTCTCTCTTTCCATCTTCGTTCGAATCGAATTCGATTCTTGTTGGGGCTTTAATAGAATAATGGTGTACTTTTTATTTTCCCTCGACCACCTACTGTGTTTTTGCTTTCTGTGAGCCCTCTCGTGACTAATCAAAATGATGTCAATTTGAATGGGTTCAATGACCCAAATGAATAGCTATTCTGTTAGTTTGAGTTACTCCATATTCAAAGTTTTTCTATCCACATTCAAAGTTATCAATATAGGTGCCAGGCTCGTATTCCATTAGCAATGTTTCCTTTATTGCAAGTCAGAGTTGTTTCCAATCCAATCCTTTCTCTTGCACAGAAGAACTATTCACAAAAATGCTCCGGCAAGTCGGGTCCTAGGCCTAGAGGTCAAACTTGTAGCTCCAGGTCCTAGATCACTATACCCCATCAATGTTGTTTTCCTAAACTCTTCCTCTCTCGTTTTCGATTCCCAGAAATCCAATTGATTTGATCCTTGCCCCTCATCCATTCAGTCATATCCTTCTGTGAATAATAGTTAGGTCACTTTGATCAGTTTTAATTATGTATCCAATACTTAAGGGCGCATGACCATAGAAATAAAATGGGCAAATGACAAAATGAAAAGCGAAATTAGACCAACTTCATTGAAACACATGATAGTTGACCTTGATAGCAGATGTGATCACCGATAAGAAATAGCGGAGAAAACATAACCATATTTCTTATTCGTTCGATCTCTTCAGCTACTGAGCTTGCTCCTGTTTCCAGGTCATTTAGGAATCTGCAGATACGGAAGAACTCAAGCTCTGTTGGGCCCCAAGATCACCAGGATCATCATAAGCACACTGACCAGCCATCGAAATGCTATTCGTTCTGCCTGGTCTACCTAAGCCTCATTCCTAAATGGCACCTTTCTCTTTAGTGGGACCTAAACGAATGAGCTATGCCTTCTAAGGGATCTCTCTCGGACTATGGCGCCGAATCTTAGAAACCATTTCATTTGATCATAGAAATATTATATATGCTATGTCGGTCTCGATTCTGCTGGACTAAGTTCCTTGGCGTGAACCATCTAAACTCGCACCCGTACCGCACCAGGGAACCAACAGAATCCATGGATCGCCATTCTTCTTTTCTCATGACAAGAATTTGATAAATGAAGAGACCAATTCCTACTATACTACTAGCTATTCTCTTTGTTCACCATTCATTTTAGTCCACTTCTCCAGGTCCAGGCTTCTAGGCACAGAAATACAAGTTTAAGGCTTTTGTCGAAATGAAGCCTTTTCAAAATGAATAGATAGATAGGCCCGAGGATAGGCCTGGGTGGGATTCTTGAGTGATCAGAGGTGAGTAAGAGTGTTGGTCTGTAATGCCTCAGGTCAAATTCGGATCTACAGTCGATTTATTACTAGAATAATATTCCAGGCTTTTCATTTCAAGGTGCATCTTTTAAGTGAAAAGCATCAAATAAAGACGACAAAGTTGTTCGGTTCGTTCCGGTTTAGTTGTTCATTGTTCCCGGTTCGATTCAAACTGGTTCTCCTGGGCGCAGAGCCGAGATGCAACATTGCTAACAGAAGAATGAAGAGGCACTGGCTGCTAATCACTGAATTTCCAATTCACATTAGATTCACCCAATCTGGTTGTCATTGGTGACAGGGCAGGCGACACCTCACCCCCGATGATCCAGTCATTCATAGTGTGGATTACTTCACGTTGTTTCTGTATTTTGGGCCTTCCCGATCGATTTGTTTCGGTTCCCGCTCGCTATGCCCAACGCTTCTTCCCTTCTATTCGATGGTCCCGCTTCCCCAACCTCTTCTTCCTCGACTGGTTGTTGGATGTAGACCCGCTAGCTGTCAAGATGGATAGATTCAGTCAGGAGCTGGTTAGTCCGCTTTCCAAAAGTGCCCGAGTGAGTGCCCATTTCAGAGCACTCTCCATATTAGAAGGTTCGCTGGGGGTGAGTGCCCATATTACATAGCTACAACTTTCCCGGTTTGAAATAGTAACCAGTGCCTATAATAACACATATCATATGGTGTATATAAGCGAATCATTAGTTGGGCTTGAGATTCTTTCTAATTTGATAAAAAGGATCTTCAGTTGTTTGTCTTTCCGCGTGCACTGTACGATTACCGGTCGAGTGCACTCTCTATCCTCTTTTGACCTATCGTTCAAATGTTTCATTTTGATAGGTCGTCAAGTCCTCATGCTATCTCTAAAAGAGAGGTTGAGTCTTATGATGTAAGTAAAAATACTGCTCAACTTGAGGTTGTTTGAAAGAAGGTGGAAGGTCGAGCAAGGTGACTTCCTCTCCCTCGACCTATCCAGAACGCAAGTCTTATTACTCTGAAACGCAATAATGGATAATCAATTTTGAGACAGTTGCTCGGTCGAGAGGGTCATATGCCTCCGCATTCATGCAGTCGTATAAAAAGGCTTCGTTGTTGCTTACTCCTACCCAACCAATAGGGATGCATGCCCAGCACTCACTAAGTTATTGCAGCATCTACGTAGCGCACGAGCTGGGTTGAGCGTAGCATTCGTACAGTCTTTAGGTTCTGTTCCTTCACTTCATCGCTCCGGTGAAAATCCCGGCTCCTTCCTGGCCCTTCTGCCAGCCCAACACGTGTATGGTTGGGATTAGAACATTCTTAATCAATTGGTTATAAAGTTATGCCTTTTTTACTAGTTCTTCAATTAGAAGGGTAGGCTTTATCTAGTTGGTGATCCTCGACTAGAATTAGGTAGGCTAGGCGTTGATCTAGTTGGTGATGCTCTCACGAGCCACTTACCATCCATTTATTTTCTTTATTCTAAGGTGATAAATTCAGGCATCCACCTCGTTGCACGATAGGAACTACCTACCCACCCCCTCAGTTAGATAGCTAGTGGGGTGGGTAAAGCAATAAGTAGCCAAACTCCCTTCTGTATTCCCTTTCATGCATGCTACCATCGTTAGACATAGGTATGAGTTTAGTCGACACCTGTCAAACTTTCACTAATTAGATTTATTGGGTTGGTCTTGGTAACCATAGACCATATGAACCATAAACAATATGAACCATAGATTCATTCATTCCTTGGGAAGCACTGGTATAAGGAAAGGAGATACCAACCACCCATTCCCACCCCAACCCAACACAGTTCTCCTTTCTACTTGATGGATTTTATTTCTTGGGCTTGGAAAAGGACTGGACCCGGCACCCGCACCCGCAATTACCCACACCCGCTTGGTATAGCACGTGAAGCCACCCACCGCCACACCCGGAGCAACAATGAGAGTGACTGGATGGATTGATTTATGGATAGATACCGGATGAAACAAGCTTCACAGGTTGGGACAGAGCTAGGCAGGCAGGAATAATCTATCTGAAGAAAAAAGCAGTGGAACGTAGTTTTGATTATCAAGTTGGGGTTATTTCGGGTCTCCTTGACACCCAAAATCTGTCTGAAAGAAAAATCATCAGGCCAAAGGTGCATGGAAAGGGTGGGTTTTTCTAACAACAAATTACAGTTCATATGCCCGATGTGGTCCAACCCTTCGAAGGGTGGAAAATGGCGTGTAAGCGTGTTTGAAGCGCACTTCTGACCTCCAAGCAAGGATTTACTTATCGGAGTTAATACCTCTCCTCATTCCTGAGGTTAAGACCCCCTACTTCTCGAACTTAGCCTCACTTCAATAGAC
>JZKD02S1673379.1:627057-647622 GCA_000966675.3 Picea glauca
TAAAATATCCTGGGGAGGCATGTGAGGAAGGTAGGCACATAAGTAGTGTGAATGAATGCATGCCGCCAAATTCCTTTTCGATCCGGTGGAGGAGACCATCTAGAGGGAGAGGCAAGAGATAATTCTGCCTAAATGACTTATCAGGAGGAGGGCCAGAGAGGCATCAGACCAACTAGCCAAGATAGGCAATAGGAGAGTGAGTTTCCTGTAAGCAAGCAAGATAGGCATAAGACTGCCTAGCCAAGCAAGCCAGCTAGATAGGAAAGCAAGAGTACTTAATTATGATTGGGCATGCCTTTCCCCACAAGCAAGATAGGCAGGCAAGAGAATGATTCTTCTGGGGCCTTTCCCCATCCATATATGGAAATAATCACCCTCGATCAGTAACTGGATCTGAATCTCTATATTATCGGAGAATAAGGGAAAAAGTGTACATATTTTCGGGCCTGAATCCAGAACTTATATGTTTTTGAGTAATGAATAATGGTTGCTTATGAACTATTGAATTTAATGGATTTGCTCTCTGAAAATGAAATGTAACGTTCTGAAGCTCGATCAATTGGAATAGATTGGAATGGATAGGTTTGATCCTCTGGAACTCTAAAGTCAAGACGTTAGGTGTTGAGGGTCGTTATAATCACTTACCCTTAGCGAGGTTCAAGGGTGCTCTCCCACTTTAGGAGTAGGTGGGGGAGTCACTGGAATGGGGAAATGGTTATTGCTTGCTTGGAATGGTTATGACTGGGCACCTATTTTATCCCAAGAAGAGATAGAGAATCTTCCCTTTAGATAGATGGTCGTACTCTGGAAGGGATTACTCTTAGAGGTTCGACCCACCCCTCCTTACTTATAGGTTCTGGGCCCTTATAGGTCATACCCAGAGAGGTTATGCCCACCAGATCCTTTCCTTGGCTCAAAAGCGATGGTGATCGAAAAGTGGCAATCAAGTAGCATTCAGGAGTTGCCTGCCTATTTATTTGGCCTGCCTACATGACTAGCAGGAAAGAGATTGATTATCGGCCATCCCAGTCAAGCAACAGTGGGCAGCGGTCATCATGACTAGCAAGAAAGAGATTTATTATTGGCTAGCAGGTAACACCTGACTTATCATAGTCTATGTCCAACTGAGACTAATTCCTTTGCCTCCCATTTTGACCATGGAACCATTAATTCCAATAATTTATCCTACCTCGTCACCCAGTCAATTAAATAAAGGCAAGGAGATCATTTCACATACCCTTTCCACAGATTATTCATTGGATTTGTCCTATTCTCTTGTCATCCAAACTCCTTCAGACACATCACATTGTGTGCATTTTTTCTCGATCAAACAAAAGACCAGCAATGGAGTAATGAACACTTGTCCATTGTTGATCCTGAGGCCAAATATTCCACCAGATTTATAAATAACATGAGCTACGAGAATGATACTATTACTTCTCCACTCTTACACCGAAGGTGGACAAGAAAGAATATGACATGGCCATTGATTATTTTGAAGTGAAGCATATTACTTTGGATATGTCTATTGTTCGAGATGAAGACATAATAACATTCGTTGATGCCAGTGTTAAGAATGCATACAGTGGTTACTTAAGGGTTGTATAGGATCTAGGCAGAGCAGAAAAGAAGGCAATTAACTTGAATGAAGATGTAAAGTTCCACAAAGCTTTGGGAAAATAACAAGAGAATAAAATAAAGGCCCTGCAAGATGAATTGGTGGAAACATCCAAAGTCCCCAATCCTAAAATCATTCAGGACTTGTTGAATTTCAAAGACAAAGAAAGTAAGCAAATGAAGGACAAGGTCACTCAAAAGTCAAAGTTTGGTGATCCCATGAAGCATAATGATTTCATATAGCTCATATGAGCTAGATATGTTTTGGATGTAGATAACTATAAAATGGCCAATGAGTTGGGGCAACTTAAGGCATGACTAGCAGATATTGAGTCACAACAGGGTTTTCTCACCCTTATACAGGATCTTAAATAAAATGCTGAACTCAACAGCCAAGTTCAAGATTTGGAGTGGGAAGTTCATGATGCCAAAGCCGAAAGGGTTGTTCCAATAATGCCTTCACCCTCAGTAAATTACAATGATTTGGTGGTAGAGTTGAGAGCTTAGCTAGAGAGTTTGACTTAGTGGGTTAAGCAATCTCGGAGCATATCCATTGAGAAGAGTGAGCAGACCTATGCTCTAGGGGCCAATAGCAAGGATAGAGAGGCAATGATGGAAGCATTTAAGAAAAAACATGATGACATGCTCACCTTAAAAGATTTCATTTACTAAATAAGGTCCTTCACGTACTTCTAAGTCCAACGCGTACTTCTGATTCCAATTATATATGAGTATTTGGATTAACCTGAGGAAAGAGGGATTAATGGAGGTTGCATCTTATCTCTGATTCTAACGGGTACTGATCTATTGATATTCCAACGGGTACTTATATTTGATACTTATCTCTGATCGGGTACTGATCTCTGATACCTATCTCTGATTCCAACGGTTATTCCAACGGGTACTTATTGCCTTATCAAAATAGAATAGAATCCATAGGAAATATCCGAGCCCGTACCGAGCCCGTTTAACAAGCCCGCACCGAGCCCGTACCAAGCCCACGTACCAAACCATCAAGGGATCGTTGCTAGCCTTCTGACTTGCCTTTCAAATCGGGGAAGAAAATACCCAACATAGTCCCTTCGAATGCTAGTGACGTCAAGGGTGAGAAACGAACCAAAGACCAAAATCTAAAGATCCTCAAATTTGAAGAGTTTAGGCCCGTTTGGGAAAGGAAATAAGTGTAGGAAGCTTCCATACATTTTTGAACAGCGACTTATCTCCTTGGCTTTGCTCGAATCTCCATTAAAGAAAGACTTGGCTCGAGGAAAGACTTGAGGTGTTGCCCCACGCCTGAACGTTTTCTTCCAACGATTAAGGTGTCGCTTTCACTGTCGTTGGGGAAGTGGCATTCACACCACCCAGAGAGATGACTCCCCAGCTAGAGACTACTCGGAGTCTAACCGATAACAAAAACCTGTTTTCCCACGTCTCTAGGATTCACCTTTTTCTCCAAACTCTTTTCATTGAATATGCCGCTTGCCACGTTGGAAACGGCATGAAATACCCACCCGCTTTCTTCCGCCTATTTCTAACCTTCGGGTCAACATGAATTATCTTTATAATATGATGCTACCTGACTATATGATTGATAAAGTACCCGAAAGGGCGCTTCGTTAACTAAGGTGAAAATAGAAACCTTCGGGTATAAAAATAGCAGGGGAAGAGAAAGGACCTATCTAGGAGGGTTGGAAAAAGGAATAAAGAAAGAGAGAACCCCACTTAGAAGCACTCTTTTACAGGGGAAGACAAACCGGGGAGGGATAACCCTCACTCGCCTTCTAGTTCTCCAAGGAAATAAGGAGGCCAAGGAAATAAGAAAGCAAGTTGTCCCTTACTTTTTGGGCCTGGCTCTTCTTATGGCCCACACCAGGAAAGTCTTTACAAAGCCTCTAGTCAAGATTTTACAAAGCTTCTTACCTTAAAAATGTTCTATGACTAGTGCCCTATTTTATTTCCTCAATGCTATGCCTGCTATCACCCATGTACACTTTGGAAAGTCATTCGTCTCTTACTAGGTGTAAGTCTTTCAATAGCCTCTGACTGTACGAATGAGGGTCTTCTTTTACTTACTTATGTAACGAAGGCCCACACCAGGTATTTTAACAGCTCTTACTATACCAAAACCAAACCAAGGCCATCTTGACTCGTATCATTTCAAGTCTTTATTGACTCGTATCATTTCGATAACTAGAGAAGATAGAATAAAGAGAAAACATAGAAGATAAGTTAATAGCCTCTGCTTCTTATTTAAGTAATTACATTAAGAAAGAGTTAATAAATCCAAGCAAGGAAAAACAATAGTTACACCACTCCTTAATTTCATTCTGATTCTACGATCTATTTTAAGTGATGACAGATAATATAGCATAAAGAATGAACACAACACCTTAGAAAGGAAACGCCTTCCTTATTACATGGTTTAAAAATAGAAAGTGTAATAGTGTTATGGAGTTATGTATTCTCCATATCTACCCCTAATTACCGAAATGAAACAGGTAAATACGTTAAAGAAACACTTTGTCTAATGCTCTATCTATAAATAAATAAATAAAGTGAGGTTTTCCCTTTATGCTATCCTAGTTACCGAAATGAAAAAGGTAAATACTCAAGGTCTAAAAATAGCTTTCTATGATGTTATGTTTTCTCTACCTATCCCCTTCCTTAGCTTAGTATGCTGGCAAGGAAGGTAGGTTATGCCTATCCCGTTGCTTAGGAGGTATGCTGGCAAGGTAGGTGAGTGAAAATAAGTGAATTAAGCAAGTGATCCTAGCAAGGTATAATATGCCTTACCAGGTTCCTTAGGAGGTCTGCTCCCTGACATAGGAGGCTCCCTGACATAGTGTGTTGGGTTATGATCCTTGGAAGTTGTAGTGCCTATGGAGGTATGCTCCCTAATGTGGTTGGGGATCCTTGTCAATAGCGTTTTGGGGTTATATCCTTTTAAATGCATTTCTCCCTTACATGGCATGTTGGGGTATGGTCCTTGGCAGTGAGGAGGTTTTCTCCCTAGGAAGTGAGGAGGTATGCTCCCTATCAAGGTTAGTGAAACTAAGTGAGTTAAGGCAGTGGAGGTATGCTCCTAAGGCTCGCTATGCTGACTCCCTATCAAGGTGAGTTTAGGTGAGTTGAGCAAGTGGAGGTTCCCTAGCATCATATATAGTGATCTGGGATTGGTATGCCTCAATACGCATCCTGGGTAAGTGCTAGGTGGGTGATATGCCTAGGGACACAGGGTGGGTTAGGGGTAGGTGATATGCCTACCTTAGCTATATGTATAGTGATATGCCTGGGTATGCCATTAGGAGGCCTTGAGATGCTTGGTAGGTGTGTCGTGGTATTGAGTTTCAGTAGATCATTTCCATCCATCAAGCACATAGTCGTTGACCCTTGCTACCGCTCCCTCCCATGTATGTAGGAGAATGAATATATATGTATGTGGGATAATGTGTGTGTGTGTGTGTGTGTGTGTGTGTGTAGGAGAATGAATATATATGAGTTGGAGCCAGGGAAGTTGGCCATTGAACTGAGCCAATGAAATATTTTCTAAATTTGGATGGTTGAGTTGATCAATGGAAGGCTGCTTTCAGTTTGGAGTGGATTGGACCTTGTTATTCAGCCGAATCGATGGCAAGCTTCCCTGTTGTTTAGCTCGATCGATGGAAGTTGTTGATCGAGGGGGGATGTTGATCGATGGCGGGCTCAATCGAGGGCAGGTTCATGGGTGGAGAGCCGTATATAGGGTAGGACTCGCCGTGGATGAGGGATGTGGGTGAGAGCTCTTCCTAGTCTCGATGTATGGGTGAGTTCCTTTAGATGTATGGATCGAAGGGTGGTTCGGAGGGTGAGTGGATGTATGCATGCTCAACCAATCGGTCGTATGTCCATTTAGTCGGTTGAGTGCGTGGAGGGATCGACCTAGAAGAGATGTAGAAGAGGAGAGGAGGATGGCATGCTATGAACCACCCCCTTGGTTTACCAACTCTTTACCTGCAAGAACTAGATCTGTAGCCTTATATCACAACTGAATGAAAGCACTTAGGAAGAATTGCTTAGGCCTTCTCTTCTCAAGATGGGAGAGATGACACAACTTTACCCTTTCTCTTGATTACTCCCTTTACACACTACCACTCTTTTATACAATATTCTTACGATATTTTACCATCACGAGGCCAAAAACAGCAAGCAATCAACCACTCACGAGGAGGTAGTCATCAGGGGCTTCATTCTAGCCTATTTTCTTTGATGGCGGCCCGTTGGTCTTTAATCTAAAGATCCTAAAATTTGAAGATCAAGGCCTTCGGTGCGTGCCACTGCCATCTCATCAAGGGTAATCTTGAAGGTCACCATAGTATCCTCCTTGATAGTTGTTTGTTCTAGCCAACGAAAGTAACGGTATGGGTTCATACGAAAAAGGCTAGGTTAGGGCTAGAGCCACCATGAATGAGAAGCATATGCCCCCCACCTAGAGAGAGAGAGAGAAAGAGAGCCATTTATTATCCATTATAGGGATTCATGGGGAAACCCCACAAGAAAGAGTAACATCTTTCAGGCCAAAATCCATCTACCCCCTTCAATCAATAAAATAGGGTCCTACTAAACGAAAGAAATGGAACAAGTACTCGAAACCTCCTTCCTATACAAGTAGAAAAAACCTATCTGGGCTAGCCAAAAGGAAGAAGAAATGTCAGTGATGGAAACTTATTCTATGCCAACAGTTAGGAATAAATCTAGTGCTCTAATAGATCCATCCAAGAAATCAATCTCTAATTTGTTCTGTAAGAACGAACTGTCTTTTGATTGAAATGAATCCAGTTATTCAGTTAGGGTAGGCAGAGAGCTACACTTGATAGCTTGCAAGAATAGTCAAGTTATTCAGTCAGTAACGACGTACGTTAGGTCATGCCTGCCTGTCCGTTAGCACATTCAGGTCAAGTAATCCAGGCACTTTCTTGCACTGATAAGCCGACCTCTGAACCCATAAGAAGGGATGGAAACAAAAGGATTTGATTAATGAAGTGCAAATAAAAAGTAAGGATGGTGGTTGGTTTCGCTCTGTTCGTTATTGAAAGATTATGGAAATCTGATTGGTGGATGTGAATGGTTGAACTATTCTTCTTCTATCCTTGTTGGAGCTCGATCCTCATATATCTCGAGCTATCTTTTAACGAAGTTTCGATATAGCATCTATACCTCTGGTTCAGGTGGGCAACCCAGCAAATAGACATCTACGGGAATGATCCACGAACGGTACTATAAGGTAAGGCGTAGGTATTTTAATACAGAATCTATACCAAAAATGCCTCCAAACCTGTAATAGTACATGCTCCCCCACTACATACATACATATAGGTAGGGGCCTCCTCATTGGAAGTGACTGGTGGCTCCACGAACAAAGGTTCTCTTACTCATCATACCTCCAAAGGCAAGTCTCACTTTGATCTGGGGTTGGAAAGCGAACGGGAGAGTCTCTAGTTTTGTCGTTCCTTGAAGGAAGGAATAGGGAGTAGGGGCCGAGGCCACAAGTAATAGGTGCATTCGCATGCAAAAAATTGGCCCTTTAGAGGTATTCTGCTTTCCCAACTTCGAAATCCGCCCTTTTCCGACTTCGCCCTTTCCCGAAACAAGTGAAAGTGCCTTATTACATATATAATAACTTGAAACACAACTATTGAGAGGTTTTAACACGACACTTAACTATGCCTACTACTTTTAACCTATGTTACACCTGGAAAGTATTTATGTATACTCTGTCTTTGAGGGGAAGGAATACAGGGCTTTCAATGCCTTACATATTTCTTCTTTATTTCAATGACTTACAATGCGAAGAAGAGAGAGCTTGGTTCTCCTCTCCTTAATAATTAAGACCTACGTACATGCCATGTTCTTATATTGCTACCCCCCCTCCATATCACATATTACTAAAAGAAAGAATGATATGTGCATGACCAAAACATCGGGTCTAAATATAGTGCACTTCATCCCCACCTTACTCTAGTCGTCGCCCTTCTAGCACCCCACGTTCCATCCCTCTACCCACCCTTCCCACACCAAGATATCTATACCACTATCATAGTATCATCTCCAAATGAAAAGAAAGAAGCACAAGAGAAACAATGTTCTATTAGGTGGTGTGCATGTAAATAGTAGGTCGCACACGAGTCATTTGATCCTACTAAGCCTATAACCATATATTTTTTCATTTGTACATATCATAAGGAAGGGACATGCCTGAGCTCATAAGGTCCTTCCCAACATAACTGTCAGTTTGCACACATCCCAGTCTGATCAACGATAAAGAAGGCGGGGGAGAGTGGGTGGACTAGAGGAGTGTGGCTACAGGTAGATCCATAAGATCTAGTTAGTTCCAACTTCCTCTTTCATATCTTCCTCAAGATATAGATAGGTTCTTTTATGGGTCCCTAAATGGGTGGGTTATCCTTCGTCGTTTCTACACACACTTCATTTCCCTATTATTGTTTGAATGAGTGCCTTCTTCTCCCTTTCCTTCGAGTGAGTGCCTTCGTCTCCCTCTCATTTGAGTGAGTGCCTTCCTCACTCTCTCATTAGAGCGAGTATCATTGCCTTAGTGATCAAATTTCACGTGGGTTTGGTTCATTGTCTCTCATGTGGGGTTGGATCACTATCACCACGGTCACCCCGATTCATTATATATATATAAAAATATGGATGGGTTCACTCACTCTTCACTGCTAAACTCTCCTTGCTCTAGGGAGTTCCTTCGCTGCTACAACTATATAGATCGGGACGGGGAAGTGTTGCAAGCATTTTCAGTTAGTAAGTAAAGTAATAGAATGAAATGAATGGGAAAGTCATTGGTTTCCCTTTTGTATTGGTGCCAGGACTATATTTATGCATATGCATACATAGAGAGGACAAAAAAATAGCATAAGATTATACAATTATACGTATGTATAGATGGTGAAGTGTCGATGAAACAAAGTGAGTGCAGTGAGCGACCAACAATGAACTAACAAGCAAGGCCCCACCAAAAATCAATATTGTTAGATAAGGGGAAAATTGATCGAAACTATACTAGAGGGGCAAGTACAATCGAATTTTTGGACACATTCATTCTCTCCATCATTAACTAGAGAAAGAAGGAAGAGATTTTGAAACAAACAAGTAAGCCCCAATGCCATATTAATCAATTTCCTCCCACTTGTTGTGGGGGTTAATCACTATAGAGCGGAGGGGGGAAAGGTCTGAAGCTGAGTGAAGGGAACTTCACGAAGAGGGGTTATCCCTGAACGATCACCTATAATATTAAGGGGAGGCCCCACTACTATGGCTTCCTCTCCCAAGTGCTCTTCCATTTGCTACTACTTCGAACTACATTTCTTTCCTCATATTGAATAGGTAGGCTCTTAATAGTAGTTGATTGCTCCTAAATCGCCAAGCCAAGTAGGCCAACACAGGCGGCTATTAGATGTCACCCAACCGAACGAACCAATTCATCCTCACTTTGTTGTTGGACAACCAACCAGGAATGGCCTTCTCCAGCTGCCATCTCCTGACGCCTCCAATATGATCTAAAGTAAAACACAAATAGCTGAATAACCTGCATCCGACGTTGAACTTGAACCATAAGTCAATGTCTCCCTTGCTGTCGAATATTCTGAGCTGGCAAGAACTAATGATGGAAATGTTGGGAGAACTTCATGCTATAGAAAGTGTATTGGAGGGGAGAAGGGAGTTTCTCCCCTGAAGGACGGACGTCTCTGGAGATTTTAATGAATAATACCCTCCATACTACCATTCCTAATCCTCACCACCCTCCGACGAGCCCAAGACCTTCTCCCACCCAACCTCCAAACTGTCAATTTACTAGTCCTTTCTCTCTTGCCAGTTATAGGTTGGAGGAAGGTGAAGGTCAAGCCATCCCTCTAAAAGGTGAAGTTCAGGGGCGAAGGCAAAGGCGAAATATCGGTCGTTCCCTTCCGACTCGTGAGACAGGTAGAGGCAGGTCATTTTAAGGCTCATTAAAATAATGATTTCTCCCAGACCCAGTTGATGATCCAGCAGCAGGAGAGACAGAGGCAAAGGTAAAAAAGGCATAGGTGAGAGTAGCAAGGGTGAAAGAACAAGTTTCAGATAGAATTGTTGACTTAGTTGACTCATAATCACTAATGACAGAGGTGGCTAGAGATCTTCATGGAGACAAGTTGTAGCTTTTCTTATACGAATCAAAAGCAAGGGTCGTTGACTCCAAGATCTGAGTAATGAATGCATTAAAGAAAGAAGGGGTTTAAGGTTTTCATTCAAGTTCAATTCTTATCAAATGTTGTTCAGTCAGAAAGAAGGGTCCTGCCCTATAGTATGGATGGTCTACCTTCGCTCATAGCTATGAGTCTGATCCATAGTAAGGTTATAGATAGCACTCGTTCTTCTTCCTTCCGAACCAGAATAGTGGAAGAATAGCTCACTGGTCTAGCGTAGTAGGATTTAGTGGGAGTTGATCAAGTGACGAGACCTAATTGTAAGTTCAATTATGCAGTTCGATAGCGGGACGGAAAGTAATTCGAACGAGGGAAGGCCTTAGTGGGGAGGTACCAATCGTACTATTTATTCTAAAGTATAAGGATGTCTATAATGGCCAATATGAAGTTGAGAGGGATCTTGAGAAGGGAGAGGTAGGTAAACGGTGATTATCCTACTTGGTTGAAACAGAGACAGAGAGGATATTCGACACGGTCGAATCATGAAGGCCCGGGTGGGGTGGATGGAAAACAAAAGAAAGAGAGCCACGTGCAGAGGGTGGGAAGCAATAAATGTAAAAAGGCTTACTAGAAGGTTCTGCCGACTAGAGATTTTCTTCTCTAGAATGTTCCTAGGGGGTAGAAAGTCCTATATAAAGATGTATAAGCAATGTAAAAGATGTCTTATGAAGTTATTTGTAATCAGAGCTCTGTTCTATTAGAGGTAGTCTTTAGGGAGTGAAAGTATAGGACAGATGAATCATCCTTATAAAGCCCTAGGAAAGCCAAGTATCTAAGTGCAGTAGCCTCTACGACGTATTGCTTTAACGTATTGACTCGTATGACAGCGGTAGCCCCACTAACCCTTTACGATCTAGTTCCCGGCTGGTAAATAGCCCCCTGGACGAGTAGTCGGTCCCCTAAGGGTTGTAGACCTACTCAACCCATACAATTCTTAGTTCCTTAGGTCGGGATATTGAAACCGTATAGTAGTCCCTGAACCCTATTAAGGAAGGAGTGATGGAACCAGTCTCTGGTGCTTACACTAGATGCGTTCGGACTAACCTTCCCCTTCGCGCTTTCATACATCAGCAGACAATGCACTTGAATATAATAAATAGGATTTTCCGCCTATTTTCTCGCTTGTGTTAACTCGTATATATAGTTTTATATTCGTAGAGCTCTGAAGGAGTCTAGTGCCAGTAGACTCTCACATGCAGAAAAGTGCATGGATAAAATGAGTATGGGAAGCCTGAAAAGCTCACCACAGAACTAACTAAATAGACTGATCATCTTTCTTTCCTTCCTTAGATATGCTATTAGAACTGCTCCATCCTTAATTGGTGTGAGGTGCCAACATGTAATTAAAGGTAATATTCAACTATCCATCTCTAATTCCCCCTATTTTTTCAGGGGAATTTCTCTTCGTTCCTTCGCTATAGGATCCCATTTGAAGTAAGGTGAATTCCACAAGGTTCTACTGGTGAGGGGGGAAGGTATAACCTTCCTTCCTTTTCTCTCTCACCCTCCGATGATAGATAAAGAAATGTTGGGAGAGACCGCTAGATAGGCAATATGTTCTTTGGATAATCCTTTTGAAAGCTGAGAAAGCGACACATAACGTAGGAAATTCAGAAATCTAGATTATTGGAGAGGATTGGAAAAAACCCAAATCCTGCCATAAATGACAAACTTCGTTACCCATATGATAGCGCGACGCTAATGAAGTTAGATTTAATAAGCTTAGAGCGACCTTCAGAAAATTGACGGAGAAACCTGAGGCAAGTTGGTATAAATTATCATAAGTGAGGCTGAAAAAATCTATTCCCAGGCCAAAAGGGGGACTGAACGAAACCATATTGGCTAATAAAGCCCCATGGATTCTATGGTAAATTGCGAACGTTGGAGTAAACTACGGCTTGTGAATAGTAAGATGAGGTGATAACGGCCGAGTGATGTTCGTATTTGGGTTTACTAAGTTTTGCATGATTGGGGTTTACTAAGTTTCTCATCAAGGTGACAGGATTCGAACCTATGGCCCTCTATACCCAAAACAGATGCACTAACTGGACTGCGCTACACTTTGTATCACCCCTGCTAATCCCAATGAAGATTCCTTCTATCTATGCTATGAATGCGGATGTGTGTGATCGATGAACACCAAAACCAACCCCTCTCTTATCATTTGTTTGGTCTAGAACTTGCTCTTACCTTCTTTCCTTCCTTCGCTATGCTCTTTGAGGGGAAGAAATATAGGAACGTAGTCGCTTGTCCAAGTTACTTATTGATGAGGGGGGGCAAGGGTGAGTAAGGGAACTCTCGACCGCCCCCCACCAAATAAGTAAATTGAGGGAGAACATTACCTTTGCTATGCTCTTTGAGGGGAAGAAATATAGAGGACCTTATATATGTAATATAACGCTTTTCAACCCCACCCAATAAGTAACTCAAGGTCGAAGGTTGTGAAAGATTTGTAGCAAGGACATTGAAAGGCTTTGTTAAATGCCAGTCTTCATTCAATACTAGGCTTAGTTAAATACGCCAATGAGATATATCTTTAAAGATCCCCCTCACTTTATTGGATGAGTCGCCCCGGCCCCTGCTGTCGCACATAGAGTTTTATCCCTTAACATATCATTGATTCGCCAACCCGATTCATTCATGTCCCCAAGGTAAGTATTTGTGTGAACGACAAACAAGAGAATTTGAAATCCGGCAAGAAACGAGCTCAGAAATGGAAAGATTCCTGCTCCCGATCAGTCATAATTCTAACTGCTTCTAGAGCCCAATCCTTTTCTTGGAGATCGAGCTGGTATATGCGTTCTAAAAGAGTGGAGAGGATTTATATCATCTGCTAGGCAAGAATGGGAACCCCATGCATTAACTCTGAGCGGTTAAATGAAAAGAAACAAATTGCTAAAGGGCATCTCGAAAAGTGAAAGAGTGGTAAGGGGGAAGAGTGCCTGACCCTAAGATCTCATCTCCATCTAAATAAGGTATCATATAAAGGTTACTGGTTTTTTCGATGACGATCAATACTTTATGCCCTCACTGCATGACACCTAGACGCGGCAGCCAAATGTTGGACTCAGCCCGATGCCCACGATAAGAGATAAAGGCTAACACACTTCTTTGAATTAAGTATAAATCCTGTTGGATGAGATTCCAGGTAATCAACCTTTCCTTTAGCCTAGCTTGGATAAACAAACTTTTCCTTGTATCTTCTTTCACCAAGGAAATAAATGAATGAATTGGTTGTCTCCCTCTCTGCTCAAACATTTGATCTATATGTTATATCATTTCTATAAAGCTTCTCCCGTAGCTGAAACCCTTGGCCTAGTAACCCTAGTGTAAGGAAACTTGAACTTAGTCTAAAGCCGGAAACTGCCCCCGAACATCGAAGAAATCCTTTGCCTAGTTCCCGACACCTTAATTTCTCTTACCCTCTCTCATGCCCATTGCACTATTTAGTCTTGCCTGGATGAGTGGAACAACACCCTTTCCTCAACACGTCATGGCGTGAACATTGTCATCTTAACTTGGCTTGGATTCAGTAGGACCAAATGTAAAAGCCCGATTTTCATCTAATGGCCTAGCTTATCTGTTTCCCGAAGCGGGAAGCATAATATAGCTTCTATAAAAGCAAGCCCTGACGACGATCACCACATTCAGATACATAATTTGTTTGACTGGCCCTGGACGAAAGCAGCCCATTAATTCCCACCCCACCAGCAACCACTCCTAAAGCTAGTGTATCTAAAACCACTCCTAGTTCTTCACTCCACCCCGGGAACTAAAAACTTGAATGCAAGCTTAAAATGGCACCCCATATGTCTACTAGATCTGGATGCCCAACATCATAAGAAAGCCTCCCCTCAATCTAATTCCTCAATCGCTGAGATAAAACCACATGAACTATATTTACATTCTTGCCGAACCATCGAATCATTGAATTCGGTCTAGATACCCCCGCATAGCTTAAATCGAGTGGATGAACCCTTGGACCTTATGAATGGGAACTCGAAGGCAACAAACAAAGTCGACCCCCACTGGAGAAACTCAAACTAGATAAATCTCTTCATGCTGACCTGTCACTAAACCCCACTCTTGGAGTAGAAGAGGGATTTCCTATGGCATTGACCCCGAAAAAAGTTTCTATGCATATAAAGAGCCCACTTCAGGTCATGCCCACTCCCAATCCATGATGTTGGTCATTCCATCATACTTCCCACTTCAGGTCATGCCTTTATATATAGAATATTTACACAAAAGGAGATAGATATCATTCCAGATATCATTCCTACTGGCATTCTGTTAGTACCATTCCCATTCTGCCTCACAATCACAAGGGCTTTAATGAGTTTGCGGCAGCTCGAATCCATTGATTTCCGAATCCATTGATTTCCAGATCCATTGATTAGTGACATTCCCTGAAAGTTGTAAGTACCTCGACCAGAAGGGAGATAGCCTCGCCCTGCCCCTATCTCAATCAGCCAGAACCCAAGCCCCTATATCTATAAGCTAAAACCCTTCAGTATGAAAGTGCTAATCCCACCTATGTAACCCCTTAAAAATAAAGAGCTCGGCCCTCTTTCATTTCAAAAGCTTATCTAAAAACCATCTCTATCCCACAATCGGGGTAGATCTCGGCCCTTTTTAATCTCAAAATCTTATCTAAAAACCATCTCTATCCCGCAATCGGGGTCGATCTCGGCCCTCTTTCATTTCAAAAGCTTATCTAAAAGCTCCCCCCTTAAGAAAAGAAAAGCTTGGCCCTCTCCCCTCTCTATTTTCAAAGTTGAGCCCTCTCCCAATCGCTATGGCTGTGAGATCGAGGTTTATATTATGGATTATCCCGAGTGTTTTGTTCCTTAAGTCAGTCAGTATGAAAGTGTATCTCAACAGAGCTGCGGAATCCACTATGATATTCCCACTATTATAATATAGGAGTACGGGGTCAATCAAGTTGATGATATCGAGTGGTCCCACCCACCCTGTTGGAGATGGAATTGCACGTGTTTATGGATCATGATGTTCGCTTCTTCGTTGGTCCACTTAGATTGACTGGCATTCTTTTCTGGGCCAACTCCCCCAAAAACAAAAGAACAAAGAACGTGCACAATACTATATTATTAACAATAATAATGAAACATAATGTTGGCAGACCGAAACAAAGAATGAGTTTTCAAATATGCATGCAACGACTGGACACACCAAACTACAAGGACCTTACCGTGACCGAACACTTGCTCCGCATTGTTCCGAAAATGACCGGACACTCGTTCCACATTGATACTAACATTGATTGATATGCCGATAAGCTGGGGAGATTACGGATCTGGGGGTGATGAACTACTTAGGAGCGAAGCCTCTAACCCGAATAATATGAGGGTTAGGAGCGACTAGACGATCTTTATTATTGGTCAAACGGTCTTGAACACACCACAGTAGGACATGCAGCGTAGCTGGGTGCTGTAGAAATAACATTGGGGGAGGAGCACCCCGGCCAGAAATGAGGCACTCTGAATCAATGGAACATGAAAGAATTAGAATATATATACAATAGTTTTACAATATCCGGATCGGTAAGAAGTGGTACGGCATTTAGGACCAGACTGGTAGGTAGGGTGTTCAAGGATGAACTAAGGAGATGCTCCAAGTTTCTTTAGCAGAAATAAAGAGCCATCCAAGAGTAAGTCCAAAATAGATGATATGCCCAGAATCCCTTATTGTCAAGCACCAAAAATGATGGGCCCTAGAATTCGTGTATTCGTATTTAGATGTAGATATAAATATATAATATGCTTGTTCCTCGTCCTCCTTTGTCGGACAAGTCACTAATGTACCTCGTTATAGAAAATAAGATCAAATATTTTGATCGATTGGATGGATGATAGGGGAGGGGTCAGCTTTAATGTGGATCTCTCGAATACGAACTCTGGTATCATTGGATCTATCGACAGGTATCACTTTCAATTGGTGAATCATTTGGATCTGGTTTTCCCATTTTCATGGATGATTTGGTTAGCCCGAATCTCCTTGATGATGAGAATCCTGTAGTAGGTGTCGAAGGTGGGAATCAATTTGTTTGAGTACCCATTTTGGCGGGCAGATGACCCTGTCGAAATGGAACTTCCCTTGGTATAGATGTGTATGTAGAATCCTATTCTTTAGAAAGTGACAAGACAGGTTTCTTCTTCCTTCCCCAGATAGATATAGATTTTGATGTAGACCCAAATTCTGTATTTCAGGTAAGCGAATATTATTCTAGCCATCCCACCTGGTCTCTCGCCCGACCAACCTGTAGTCATGCTCTCCAACCTTTGCTATGCGTTGTTGTAGAGAGAAAGTAGAAGCGCTTTTACTAACCTTCACGGCGGCACCTGACCTGCTTTCCCCTTACGATCAATCAATCCCTTCTTTGGTCGAGTAACTTAACGTATTGAAAATAAAGAGCATGTGTATCAAACCACTGAAATGGTGCTTTTTGCATGGTTTCTCCCCACTTTCTCCCTCCCTTATGGATGAACCTTATCGAGCATATTTACTAATTTTTATTCTTAGTAAAACCCCGATGTTGATCCCCTCACCTATAAGCCTAGCAGGTTCTTTCAACGAAGTGAGTGCATGTTTCACGAAAACCCACTGAAATGGCCTGTTTCATACGTTTGATCGCCACCTGAATAACCCCAATAGGTAAGATCTTACCTTGAATAGAGCCGGCAAGGTAGCGAAATTCCTTATCATAGTAGGCATCGTAGCAGGACCAATGCCTAGTACTGAGCGAGAAGAGCTGAGCTTAGCTAAGGTCTAGATTCAGGGTCTGTAAAGCTAGCAGGAAGTGCTTTCATAGCTGGGCTGGATTAATCAGACTTTCAGGGCACCAAATCATCTGAAAGGAAGGATTTCTTGCTCGACGGTAGGTTATTTATTGCTCACCCGTAAGGGTGAGGAGGGCCAAGAAAGCCCTAACTTTCACTAATGATATTTATTGGGCTGGTCTTAGTAACCATAGACCATATGAACCATAAGCAATATGAACCATAGATTCATTCATTCCTTGGGAAGCATTGGGATAAGGAAAGGAGAGGAGATACCAACCACCCATTCCCACCCCAAACCAAACCATTCCCAAACCAATCTGGTTATCCTTGCCTGGATATATTGTTGATTAACTGGGAAGGAAAGAGACCAAGAACCCGCACCCGCAAAGCTTTATCTTCTCGAGGAACTCGCTTCGCTCAACAAATTGTTCCCCTTGAATAATGTTTTGTGAAAGGAAAATAAAAAGAGAGATTGAGTCATTGGGGCTTGACTCAGGCTTTCCTGCTCCCCTGTATGCTCGGGTTACTTTCTAAGGCTTAGGCTCGGGTTACTGGCTCAGGAAATTTCTCGGGCTGGGAAGGAAAGAAACCAAGCATACACAAGCACCTGCAAGCACCCGGGCCTAAATTCGGCACCCGCACCCGCACCCGCTTGGTAATAGCACGCGAAGCCCCAACCACTAACTCTCTCCGGGCAACAACAAAAGTGACTGGATAGTTTTCTTCTCTGGGGCTTGTCGAGGAAGGCAAAGCCACACCCGCATTGGTTGTTCCCCTAGTTGTAGTTATATAATTTCGGTAATTGGGATACTGGAAAGCTATTCTATGCTTTATTCCTTATTGATCTATCTAGCTCCCTGTTGATTTATCTAGCTTCCAATCTCTCTAGCTCCCTATCGATCTAACCCTTCCAAGCTTTCTTCCTTGTTGATATAGCTCCCTGTTGATCTAGCTCCCAATAGAATCTATCTAGCTTCCAATATAGAATCTATCTAGCTTCCTCTCACTATTGATCTAGCTCCCTTTTTTATATAGCTCCCAATATATAGAAAGATGTTCCCTTATTGGCTTATCCCTTATTGGCTTGTCTCTTATCTCTTATTGGCTTATCTTCTCGTCGCTTATCTTACTACAGCTTATCTCTTACTACAGCTTATCTTATTGCAGCTAGACTTCTTGTCACTTATCTTCTGGTGGGATACTAGCAAGCTTCCTGCACCCGGGTTGTTCCCCTTACTGTAATTATATATGAATCTACACTATGAATAAATGGATAGATTTATTCAATTGGATAGCCTTTTCGCAATGATAAATTCCACTACTCTACTGGGCAATTCAACTACTCTACTTGTCACCGGCTCTCCTACTCCCATGTTCCCCTAGCTCCTATGGATAGGTTTATTTGACTAGGTGGGCTTATCGCACGTTACCCACGTTACCCACGTTGCCCACGTTACCCTAGTCATGTTTTCCCCTGGCTTTTTACCTATCTATATGGGTGGGTAAGTCTGGGTGTGGTTAAGTCAAAGTTAACCACGTTACCCAAGCCTTTTCACCAAGTTAACCTAGCTTTTTCGCCTGCTGGATAGCCTTAATGGTTGTTCCCCTAGCTGTAATTATCATAGAAGTGATTGGATATATTCTCTTTCTTGGATAAAAGGGATACTGGGCCTGAGGAAGGCGTAGCTTTCCTGGATATATTGATTGGTTTGATTAGCTGGGAAAGAATCGAGGGTCGAGGGAAAGAATCAAAGGTCTAGGGTCTAGTGGTTGGGAAAGGTTAAAGATAGATTCCATTCACTGGGGTGATTAAAGCGGCTCAAACATGAGGTAGAAAGTGGTGAAACCAATGAAAATAGATTTATTATATAGACTGGGAGGGTGAAAACATTATGATTAAAGCTACGGAAACGTTATTTTGCCTAGTTGTTTGTATTCCCTATCTTGCCTGAGGAAATTGGTAAAAGAAGTCTCCCATTGGGAAGGAATATGAATCGCCTAAAAGGAAAGCCAACTTAGATAAAAATGATCAACTTGCTCACGTGTTATCCTAAATATCCGCATAAATAACACATATTCTAATACGTTACATGTCTCTTATTGGCTTATCTCTTATCTCTTCTGGACTCGGCACCTGCACCCGCAATGACCTACGCAACCAAGAACTTCTGATATCCGACATAATAAGTTGGAAGTGCTGGATAGCCTTTCCCATCACCTGCCCTTTCACCTTGGATAGCCTTTTCACCAAGTTAACCACGTTACCTACATTACCCAAGCCTTTTCACCTAGCTTTCAGTCGTTCGGTCTTCTTATCTACTAGATCGATTCTACTACTTAATTAGATAGAAGCCAACTTACTTACGAAGCCACACCTAACAACGACAACGATAAGGTATTTCCTATAGCCTGAGTGACAGCTTAGTAGCTTGTCTGGATTTATTAATTGGGCAAGGTCAGGAGCGTTAGTAACCCTAGACATAATAACCCTTAATAAATAGAGTCACCCTTCATAGAAAGAGTAATTGGACTGAAAAGGCATTAAAACGTATATAATGAATTCTAACCTAAAGGGATTTCTCTTCCTGGCTTTCTTCTCTTCATGGCTCTGGATTTCTTCCTGGCTAACCTAAAAGGATTTCTTTACCATTGCTTTCCTTACTAAACACTAGGTGACTGGGTGGCTTTAACGCTAGGTGGTTGGGCGGCTGGGTGGCTTTATTTCACTAGTCCATACAAATTTCGCTAGCCCACCTTCACAATCGTACTAACTTTCCTTCCCTAAAATTCTTTATTGGACTGAAAGGACTATGAATTGTTGTATTTCCCCATGCTAGTGAGTGAATAGAGTGATATTATGTACATGACTATTGGGGATTTCTGGATTGGGGCTTGTCGAGGAAAGCGAAACCGCATCTCCGCATCGATTATCCGCCCACTCCTTACCGCAAATGATCCTGCCTAATGTATAACAAAAGTAGATGGAATCATGGATCTGGCTCTCCTCATTCAAGAAAAAATATATCTATTAAGTGTAGGGTAAGAAACAGGCTACGCAACAAATAGGGTTAGAAACGGTCAATCCATCGATATATTCAACACTCCACTATTTGATCAATGAATCTAAAAGGAAGAATATAACTAGTAAGCGTTACCACCCCGATAACTAATAGGCGTTACCACCCAACTAGTCAGCATTACCACCCCGCTAACTAGTCAACGTGACTAAGTGCCTGTATAAATGCAAGACTGTATAAGTGCCTTTAGAAATGAATGCCTGTACAAGTTAGTAGTAAATATGGACCTTACAAAATGAACCTAAACTCCTTCTGTGATGGAAAGAGTTGGTCCTGAACATGCCTCAACCTCTCCCACCCACCTGGCCTATTGATCAGCCTTCTGAACCTCCCTCTTATACTTAGGAGAGAGAGTACAGAGAAAGAGTAAAGAGAGAGAGGGTTTCAAAGGAGATCAACTCTCCCACCTGGCCTAACCCACTGCACTTCTATCCCATGTCCCCCACCCACTGCACTCCCATATCCCACCTGGCCTATTGATCGAGATATATTTGGTAGAGAATTACAAAGGCCTATACACCTTGCCTTTATGCCGTTGGTACACCACGGAGAGATATTTGGTTGATTCACCCATATTACGTATGTAATAGATGCGACATGATGATCTAATATGGGGTATAATAGCGACTTGGTTAATGTGGCCTATGAGACTGGTCCATAGGTGGAGACAGATTGGTCCATAGGTGGTATGGCCATCTATACTTTCGACTTTGGGTAAGTTACTTTCGCTTGATCGGTGTAGCATCGGGCTATACTAGAGACTATGTGCTTGCACCTGACTGAATTGGCCTGCCTAGGTTGGGTACACCATGGTTGGAATTACTATTC
>JZKD02S1673379.1:667168-677201 GCA_000966675.3 Picea glauca
AAGGGGTTGAGATTTTGGGTAGAAGGTTAAAAGTTAAATCTTAAGGGTCATGATCTGCGTATAAGTTTAGAGCCCTAGCTTATTAGTCCATAGGGTAGAATACCCCACAACAAGAGAGGAGAGGATCAGAGGCAAAAGATGATGTTTCAAGGCCTGCTTTCGGATGCACAGAGTTAGCTTGAATAGATATCATCGTAGTGGGTACAATGGAACCTAATCTCCCAACCCGAACTAAATGATTGCTGATAAAAGGATGCCTCCCCTAGGAGAATATCTGAGATATGGGTTGTGATCTTATAGTAGTATTAAAAGATGTTGGGGGGGAGGTTGTAGAAAGTCGCGTGGTAGTTTGGAATCACACTTTATATTATGTGTTTTTTGTTACGATATCTCGCGGCTTCATCGTACTTATTTCTTTCCTTGGCTCTATTCAAAGACTTGTAGTGACTTGTCTAACTTCGGTAATTAGCGGTAACTAGTAACTAGAGCAGAAGGGTAGACACTTGACCAAGAGATGGCTTCAACGGAGAGGGAACCGGGGACATCGCCTTCCTTCAGGCCGGTGGTTCATTTAAACGGATGGTGGGAAGAGAGATAGCCGGTTCAGGAGAGGCAGTTCAGTGACTTCTCTTCTGCTCACCCCTATTTCTATTCTTTTTCACACCTTCAAAAGCTGACATTGCCTTCTTCTTCTAACCCTCTCCCGGAATATAAACTTACTATGATTCCAGCCATCACTCAAGGGGTTCAGTGGGACCCATGGAGTCCCCCCCCCCACTTTATGGTTCAAACCAACAACTAACTATGATTCCAACCCAAAGGTGAGAGCTGGCGAGAGAAGATAAACCGGAAGGGGATCGGGACAAGGGGCCACTGAACTCGGTAGTTTCATGTTTGTGTTTTCGCGACAAATCAAATAAAACTGGAACTCATCAACATCAAGTCGGTCAGATAGTAATCTGTCTATAGAACATGGGCTCATCTCCCAAGGGCCCCCTGAACCAAACATGCAATTGTCTACTCCCTCTTATGTGCCAGAGAGGGATTAAATGCTAGATCCTGGACCTTTCATGCACCCGTCAGCTTCTACCAGAAAGAAAGAGATTTTTAATGGAGAAACCGAGAGGTCGAGTGGTTTGAAGAACCAAGAGGGAATAAATGAAAGTAGCATTTCAAGCAGATGGAGAGGAAAATGGTGATCAATCAGGCACATCGTTAAAGCCGCTATTGAATCCATTGATTCTCCTAGCAAACAAACAAGATCGAGACGTGAGCGACCGATTGTTGATATTTCAATTATAATACACAAGGCACTCACCCTTCTGGGAGAGGGATGAAATCCAACTCGACCTGCCTCCAAGCCCCTTAGCGAGACTGAAACAAAAGAAAGAAAGAAATACTCTTAAGTTCAGACAGACCGACCACCGTACCCCCATATGTGTTGATGAATGGGAACTTCGAGAAAGAAGCAGTTGAGGAGAAGAACCTTTTAGTTTAGCAAGTCAAGCTAAGTCTTAAGACATCTGGGAGAGGATAAGTCAAAAGCATACGATTAGATCAGTTCGATTGTGAACAAGTGGGAAATAGAAAATCGGGCGGAACCTGGATGGAAGGAAGGATTTCGATGGTTCAATCCTCTCCGGCACAGTATGTCCACCGATGGATGGCAACCAAACCCTTATCTATGTAATATGAATAGAGTTGCATTGGAGATTCACTTTTTGACTTTTGATCAGCCCTATCCATATAGCCCTTCCTTCGAGTTTGGATTCCAACATATTGAATTGATTGGCCCTAGCAGGGTTTCTATTTTATGATCGGAGAAGAGGGGAAGAGAACGATCTTCCTTAAGACCCGGTAGCTTGGAAGTTGGTTCGAAGCCCGGGGGGTAGGGAAGAAATAAAGAATACCAACCTAAGCCTACCCTCCCAACCAACGGAAGGCACTTTAGTGAAACACTTGACTGTGGCCATATGTCTGTATTGTTTCCAGGAGCACAACCGGAGAGGAATTAATGAGAGAAAGGGAGATCGATACCCTTTAGCACTACCAATCAAGACAAGGGTTGTTAAAGCTTTTCTATTATGTTTTGGAACTGAAAAGATTGGGAGTCAGAGCAGAGATGAAACAACTGAAGTGGGGCATAGTGCATTTGGAGCGACACTTCCTTCCTTTCTTCGGTTGATGGGGACCTTTTCGATTGGAATGAAAAGATAGATAGTTGCGACTGAACCTCTATTCCTATTCAAACTCTTCCTTCCTTTGGGTTAACACCAACAGTGGGGGCTGGACATGTTGGCGTTTCGATAGAACTTAGAAACGGCGCAAACCCTTTTCACTAGCGAGAGCAGTATCATTGTTCCATTATTGACGCCGGATATAGCTGTGAAATAGAACCAACCAATTTTCCTAAGGTGAGAGGGTCTTTAACATCATTACTTTGTGCGTTTCATATAACAGAAAAATGATGCAAAGCCAAATCAGTAAGCAAACCGGATAAAAAATGGAAAAATTCCATTTTGTATTTTTGTTTGTTCTTGGTTCCTTGGTACCGATATCCATATTTAGTCCATACCTATTTATTGGTTCCTTTTATTCCGATCTCCAGATAAAGCCGCTCCAAGTGTGTTGAACTGGACTAACAAAAGAGAGTCAATTCTCTGCCTAGTAGAGGAGAAAGTGGCTTTCCTAGACTTTACGTTCCCCTGGAGTAAGTAGCAATGAAGTTTCCTGAGGAGAGGTTGTAACTGCTTTGCTTTGATTTGATTTAGTAGAGGTTTTCAAGCTGATCCTCTATGACAGGTAGTCTCATGGTAAGTTCCGGTAGTATAATGCTAAGCGGCTTCCTTGGGCATAGCCAGAATGACCTTATTTTTTCTAGAAATCTTTCCTCTCTTGATAGTCGAGCCCGCTTTCGCTTCCTCCCCACATGAAACTCTTTCTTCCTTGCTTCTCACCACTCCGTAGAAGGCGAGGAGATCAATACAATATTTTATTCAGAGTGGGTTGTGCAGAAATGGTTAGCGAAGCATGAGATTCATCCTCTTTTCCCCATGGCTAACCCAAACCACTCTTTTTTTCCTCTCTTCCGGCGCTGTCGGCAAGGGATGGATATGAAATCCCAGAGGAGGAGGGGGTGTACTTCGACAAGGGGATGGGATGTGACTTAGTCAGTCTCGGAGACCGGTCTTCAATATTATCAAAAATAGGTCCCAGTTCAATTTTCTTTCAATGAAATTCCCCATAAAAAGGAGGGATTTGGTTCCAGCACTACTATGCCCAATGATGGCTTCACAGTTTCAATTGCGCCTTATGATCACGGAGATGGAAAGGTAACAAGAGAGTTCCGTTCCTCCACTTTTCGAACCGGATAAACATAATCATTTCATCAGAACTCAGGCTAGGACAACTATTCCTATTGCTTGCCTATTTAGCCCAGAGGATTAAGCAGAGATAATAGCCAAGAATGGGAACTTGGATACTAGATCATCCCCAATGAACTCATTAGCAGATTCATCTCCCTCAGAGGTAGGGTTTGGACCTGAGTTGGAGGATTACAATACTTGACAATCACTAGACCAGATAGATAATATGCTGTAAGTTTGGTCAGCCAATTCATGCATTCTCCATGATTTCCTCATCTTCTTGCAACAAAAAGTTTGGTATGTAAAAGGATCAAGATTCTTGTTTCTGTCATCTATCTATTAGTATGAATGAATGCCTACTTAGATGTGGTGAGCTTCAGCCGAAGACTTACTTTACAGTCCACGTCCTGAATATGTCCTCAAGTATCGAATAATCCTTAGCAAAACTATCAAATGAGGTCGTCGAGGATCACTCATGAACTGGCTGACCACGTGAACTTCAAATGCTATGTCAGGTCTAGTAGAAGCCAAATATATAAAGCTCTCGACCAACTGATGATACTCTGATGGATCTGCAACTGGGTCTCCTTTACTGGAAGATAGTGTCACATTAAGCTCCAGAGGTGTCTCCACTTTATTGTTGTCAGTGATATGAGCCTTGTCTATGATCTCCATAGTGTACTTATGTTGAGATAGTATGTAGATTCTCTTGGAATATGCTACTTCTATCCCAAAAAGTATTTAATATACCCCATATCTATCATCTAGAACTGAGATTGTAGGCGACGCTTCAGGAAAATTAGATTATCCATATCACTCCCAGTGATGAAAATCAACAACTATCAAAAGTTGAACAATGCCTTTCTCCGAGGTATGAACGAATAACTCATAGTCATAGCTACTCTGTTTGAATCCATCCTCTATCATTACATCACGAAATATAGAAAACCATGCCCTAGGAGCTTGTTTGAGCCCATACAAAGCTTTTCGCAGTCGTTCAACCTGCGATCTGTCATCAACTAGAAGTCCTGGTGGAGGAGTAATGTATATCTCCTCATGCAGATCACCGTGAAGAAACACATTCTGAACGTCCATTTGATACAGTTGTCATTTCCTGGACGATGCGACAGCAATAACGGTGTGAAGGGTATACTTGCCACAGGCTTTGTAAAAACCTCATAGCTCGTGCTCCTGTGAATATCCCAAAGAAAAAAGTCATGCCTTGTATCTATCCAAAGTCCCATATGATCTTAGCTTCACTTTATAGACCCATTTGCATCCTCTTCTTTTCCTAATGGGAGAGAAACTATCTACCAAGTATAATTATAATGGAGAGCATCTAGTTATTCTTTCATAGCATTTCTCCAATATTTTCTTCTTGAGATGGCGCTTCCTTATAGGTTATAGGTTATCATAGGATACAAGTGAAGCAATAAAAGCACGGTGTCGAGGAGTGAATGTCTCATAACCAACGGTAAGAATATACTTACGTGAAGAACGGTGAAGCATGACTGAACCTGAATCCGGTACCGAGGATGAAACCTGTGGAGGGGGAGGCTCTTCTTGAGCTTCACTTTCATCGGATGAGTGAGACCTTTCAGAATGAGCATGCAATACAGGGGGAAGACTCAAGTCCCTATCTACAAAAGATACATGAGGATCCGATGCAGGAGGATCATATCTAGGCAAGAAGACACATTCTTATCAGAACATAACATTTCAAATTTTCGTCTTTCTCTTTCCTTTCTCAAAGAATGGATCATTTTCGAAAAAGGTAAGATTTATGGAAATGGGCACCTGTAAGTGAGTTTCTCCATATCCAAGGAAACTTAAGTTTAGATGATTTTGGTGCAAGCTTGTCTCTGACCGATGAATGAAGTAAAACATAGCATGTACAACCAAATACATGCAATCTTGAGTCAAAAGGAGGGAAACCACTTCTCAGGAGGAGATACTTTTCCAACAATAGAGGAGACGAGTGATGAGATAGGCTGCAGTTAGAGCTGCTTCAGCCCAGAAATATGTGGGGACATTACTTTATATAGGCAAGCAATGGACTGTCTCCACAATATGCATAATATAAAAGGGTTTTATCTCCGCTATTTGGGTATGGGGACACGATCGTTGGTGCATTATTCCCTTCCGAGAGAGAAGGGATTGAATTGAATTGGACATGTATTATACCTTTTGCTTTCAAATTGTGTTTGAACAAAATCACAGAAATTCTCGAACACATTTAGCACTGTTAAATATAATGTAACATCAACAGGCTGACTGTACACTACCAGCTGTCCTAGCCAACTGTACTTTCTATTCTTGATTTTCTTGAGCCTATTTAGCTCAGCTATTTCCCTTTGCATAGTACTTACTACTTCAGAACTTCTTCATGTACTCATTTTGTACTCTTCTTCTTATATTCTAATATATTGTTTTATGTTCTATTCTTTCTCTCTTCATTTCTTGCTTCACAATTTATCATGGTATCAGAGCTTCAGCAGTAAGCCTCTTCACACAGTTTGGAGAGAAACACGATCCTCAAATAGCGCAGATCTTCATGGATCTTGAGAGCATTCGACACAGACTTTTCACAAGGCTTGGAGAGTTGTTCGTCATACTCTTGAAAGATCCTTGCATGAAACTTCCATGAGAAAGTTGTCCTCTCATACTCTCAAAAGATCGTTGTAAGAAGCTCATGCAACGTAACAGAGCATACTATGCTCGAAAGTTTCAAGGAACAGAAACATGAGAAGGAAGCAGAGACTAAGAAGGAAGAAACAATAAAGATTCTTGTACAATTTTCAAGAATCATCAAAGATTCACGAAGAAGAGCTGCAAGAGGCGGGAACTCCTGAAGAATTCAAAGCATTTGGTCAAATTCGTGAAAGATAGTTGCAGAAAGAAGAAGAGTTTAAAGCATCTCGAAAATCGCTCAAATCTGTCAAAGATTGCAGCAGAGAACAAAGAACTCGTGAAATTCTTTCAAATCTTTGAAAGATTCATGAATTTTTCTTCCACAGAAGAAAATCCTTTCAAATGCAGCAAAGATCGCGTCTAAGGAGCAAAGAACAACCGTCGCAGCAATAAGATCCGTCCTCCGAAAAGATCTAAGGCGAAAATCCAATTCAGAAGGGACGAGGAGAGCGCAGAAAAGGTGAAAGAATTTCAGCCGTTAGATCTTGTGCAGAGGACCGATAGTCGTTGGATCAATGAGAAAGTGCACGAGGTTTAGTCCTCTGGAGTGCACAGGAGAAATTTTGACTTGTGAAGTCGCGAAATCCCGACATCATCTGGACCGTCCATCAAGAGACATGTGGCGAGATCTTGGCATTTCGCTGACTCGCAAGGTGTAAAGGTCAGAAGATTGCCGTGAGAATTTGTGAAATGCGAAATCATGAGTTATTCTGGACCGTTGAATTGAGATAGACCGTGAGCCGTCGATCTGATCCAATCGCAAAATCGGGGATCGGGAGTTGGATGAGTGAAGGAGACTGCTCTCCAAAACCCCAATACACGAAATCCCAACATCACAAATCGTGAAATCCTGAGAGGATTTGAGCCATCGTTCTTAGAGGATAGGTGGCAGCAGATCCAAGTGCCATCATTTCGGCATTTCGGAGTTCAGGATATCAGAGGTCTAGTTGACGAAAGGTCGGGACACTCCACGGCGAAAGTCCCGAAATCTCAAAAATATCACAGCTGTCCATTCATTCGGACACGTGGCAGAGATCAAGGAAACTGTCGACATTTCAGCTACCGAGGTTTCAAGTTGACAGAGGATTTGGAGTCGCAAGTCGTGAAATCACGAAACGACGAGGACCGTCCATCGTAAGGGGACGCATGGCAACAATCTAGGCCTTCGGGGAAAGTCCCGAAAGGAAAGCGCCATCGGCATTTCGGAGATCGGGCGATCAAGAAGCCAGAGGTTCTTGACATCGGGAAATAGGAAGTCCTGAAACCCGAAATCGTGAACTCAAGAGTCACAAAATACCGATACGCGAATGTCCAAAATAATTTGAGTCATTGATCTCAAATCAACGAGGATCGTTGATCCTTGAAGCCAATTCACCATTTCGGTAAATCGGAGATCGGGGAATCGAGGAGTCAGAAGAGCTCGTTATTAGGGTTCACAAAGTCGCGAAACCCAGAATCCCAAGATCCCGATAAGATCTGGACCGTCAGATCACAGGAAGATCTGGACCTTTGAATTGTCCAAAGGCAAATTTCGACATTTCGACATTTGAAGTCCCGAAAGAATGAAAGGAGGATATCAGAACTCGGCATATCGGGGATCCCGTAGACAGAGGATCAGGCTCACGAAGCCCCGATTCGCAAAATCCCAAAAAGGCTTTTGAAAAGGTCCTTTCCATCATATATTGCATTTTGGCAATCTGAAAGACAAAGAACCGGAAAAGCCCGTAGCGCTTTAATATCAAGGTGCATGGTCAAATTGATCGGAAACTAAGGGCCAATTCAAGGCCAATAAGCTCTCATCAACAATCAGAAGTTAGAGAGTTCAAAGGTCTCGTCTAACAGAGTTCTGAAATCATTGCAAGCAAGCAGCAGACCTGGTTTCAACGAAAGAGACAGGTAAATACGAAATTTCCTTCTGTTTTTTGCAAAAAAAATTTAAAAAAAAATGTCGTCTAGCAATTTAGGACCAACCCAGGGTCCGATTCTACTTGGCAATAACTACGAGTTCTAGTCTCTTTAGATGAGATCGTTATTGCAAGCACAAGAGTGTTGGGATCCAGTGGATCTTGGATATGTGGAACCAGACCCAGCAGACCTGTCTGCCATGACTAATCAATAGAAAATTGCTCAGACCACTCAGCGAAAAAGAGAAAACAAAGCTAAATTCTGGATACAAAATTCTATGGAAGACTCAATTTTTTCAAAAATCACAGGCGCTGGTACTTCAAAACAGGCCTGGGACATCCTTAAATCTTTCTATCAAGGAAATGACAGGGTCAAAACAGTTAAACTGCAGACCTTGAGGACGCAATTCGAGACTCTAAGGATGACATATTCCGAAAATGTGGATTAGTTCATGACCAGAGTCATGGGCATCGTGAACTAGATCAGACTGACTGGTGAAACCATCATTGATCAACGAATTGTTGAGAAAATCCTCAAAAGTTTACCAAAAAAATTTGAAATGGTTGTAATAGCAATCCTTGAATCCAAGGATCTGTCAAGTTTTTCAATAGATGAATTAATTGGTTCTCTGGTGACACATGAGACTAGATTGCATCTCACAAATGAGTCAATCTCCAATGATTTCAAAACTCAATTCTCCTTCAGTAGAGGGAGAGGCAGAGGAAGAAGCAGAGGTCACCAAGGAAGAGGGAGCAATCAAAGTAACCCTCACTCCAGTGGAGGTAATAGACAACAGTATCCGAATCAAAATTCCCAAGGTCAAAGACAACAACAACAAAATCAACATCAGAATTTCCAGCCTCAAAGAGGCAAAGGGAGAAAATCAAATGATAAATCAAGCATACAATGCTATTACTGCAAAAAGTATGGGCACTATGAATCTGAATGCAGGAAGAAGCAAGCACAGAAGCTCTCAGGTAGAGCACATGTGTCAAATCACACGGGAGAAAACTCAGGAGGTATGTTTCTTTCGTGCCACAAGACTAAACAACAACCTAAAGATCTCTGGTTGCTGGACAGTGGATGCAGCAATCACATGATAGGTAACAAAAAATTACTTTCATGCATTGATTCTTCATTCTCATCTGATATTACACTTGGAAATGATTACTTAGTCAAAGTTCAAGGAAAAGGAACTATTTCTATTCTTACTAAACAGAATGTAAAGAAAGACATAAACAATGTCTATCATGTTCTAGATCTGAAACATAATTTGCTAAGTGTAGGAAAGCTCATTGAACATGGATATCAGGTGATTTTTGAGGGAGCATCTTGCAAGATATATGACAAAATCCCAAGCAGAAAATTGATTTCTGAAATCCATATGACTCAGAATAGGATGTTTCCCCTTACACTCAGAACTGCAAATCTGATTCAACCATATGCACAAAGTGCATCCACCCTGAATGAAACTATGGTTTGTCATACAAGATTTGGACATCTACCATTTAAGATTCTAAGTCTTCTTAAGAAGAACTCCATGGTCAAAGGTCTTCCTATTTTTAAAGAGCAAATTCCCCCATGTGAGTCTTGCATACTTGGAAAACATAAGAGAACTAGTTTTCCACAGTCTTCCAATCAAGCCAAACAACATCTTGAACTTGTTCACACTTACCTATGTGGACCAATGCAAACAGAGTCAATAGGTGGTATCTTTTATTTTCTAACGTTTATTGATGATTTCAGCAGAAAAATATGGATCTATTTTCTCAGACACAAATCTGAAACTTTTGCAAAATTCAAAGAATTCAAGGCAGAAGCTGAAAAATAGAGTGGCAAATATATCAAAGCACTCAGGTCAGATGGAGGAGGAGAATACAACTCCAGAGACTTTGTAAATTTCTGCAAATCACAAGGCATTATCATGCAAACAACAACCAAATATACTCCACAACATAATGGAGTGGCTGAAAGGAAAAATCAGACAATAATGAATATGGCAAGAACACTTCTTAAAGAGAAAAGTTTGTCAAATATTTTTTGGGCTGAAGCAATAGCATGCTCAGTTTATC
>JZKD02S1673379.1:677251-693433 GCA_000966675.3 Picea glauca
CAAGTCACAAGAAGAGTATTGGTGTCAAGTGGGTTTACAAAACTAAACTCAATGAAAAAGGGCAGATTGAAAAACACAAGGCAAGACTTGTTGCCAAAGGATTCTCACAACAACCCGGTACTGATTATGGTGAAAATTTTTCTCCAGTAGCAAGATTAGACACTGTAAGGACTTTATTGGCCATAGTAGCCCAACACAAATGGCAAGTATACCAGATGGATGTCAAGTCAGCATTCCTGAATGGTCTCTTAGAAGAAGAAGTTTATGTCGATCAACCACCTGGATTTGAAGTCCAAGAGCAGCCAACCAAAGTATATCGGTTGAAGAAGGCCTTGTATGGATTAAAGCAAGATCCAAGAGATTGGTACAGTAGAATTGACACTTATCTGATCAAAAGTGGTTTCAGCAGAAGCCAAAATGAGCCAACTCTTTACACCAAAACAGATCAGCACGGTAAAATTTTGATTGTATGTTTATATGTTGATGACATAATCTATACGGGAAATCTTGAGTTAACAAATTTTAAACATGCCATGAAATCTGAGTTTGAGATGACAGAGCTTGGCATAATGAAATATTTTTTAGGGATTGAGGTTGATCAATCAACCAAAGGCATTTTTGTCTGTCATCAAAAGTATGCAGCAGACATCCTCAAAAGATTTCGCATGGAATAATGCAATCCAGCAGAAACCACCATACCACTAGGCACAAAATTGAGCAAGAAAGATGAAGGCCCTACAGTGGAATCTACCCTATACAAAAGTTTAGTAGGCAGTTTGTTGTATCTTACAGCAACTAGGCCTGACATTATGTATGCAGCCAACCTTGCTTCCAGATTCATGGAATCCCCCAAAGATTCTCATTGGAAAATGGTGAAACGAATTCTGAGATATGTTGCAGGAACTTTCAATTTTAGATTATGGTACACTAAATCTGATAGTAATCAACTTTCTGGTTACACAGACAATGATTTTTCAGGCAGCCTAGATGACAGGAAAAGCACATCTGGACATGTTTTTCAACTGGGCACGAACCTAATCTCATGGGCATCAAAGAAGCAACCAATTGTTTCAATATCTTCTGTAGAGGCAGAGTATGTCGCTGCTACCTCAGCTTCTTGTCAAGCTGTGTGGCTGAGAAGAATATTGAAAGATATGTCACATACAGAAAAGGATCCAACTCCTATTGTTTGTGATAATACTTCAGCAATTGCTTTATCCAAAAATCATGTGTTTCACAAGAAAAGCAAACACATTGACACTCGTTTTCATTTCATATGTGAGCTAGTCAATAATGGTGATATTGTACTACAATTATGTGGTTCTCGAGATTAGCTTGCTGATATCTTTACAAAGCACTGGGAAAATTGGTTTTTGATTTTCAAAGACAACACTTAGGCATAATCAGTGCTGATGTTTGTAACTGTTGATTTTAAGAGGGAGTGTTAAATATAATGTAACCTCAACAGGTTGACTGTACATTGCCAGTTGTCCTGGCCAACTGTACTTTCTATTCTTGATTTGCTTGAGCCTATTTAGCTCAGCTTTTTCCCTTTGCATAGTACTTACTACTTCAGAACTTCTTCATGTACTCATTTTGTACTCTTCTTCTTATATTCTAATATACTGTTTTCTATTCTATTCTTTCTCTCTACATTTCTTGCTTCACAATTTATCAACGCATCATATTTCCATAAAAAAAAAATTGAGTTATAAAAAAAAATGGAACAGAAGACTGCTTTAACATAACATACGTTTAACGTTTCTTACATGGAAATGTGAGTACTTCAAAACTACTAGAATAATCAATCATTCGAAGAGTTTCGTAATGTTGGTGTCCTAATATTTTATGCAACAAAGCATGCATATCAATGGAGAAACAAGCAAAACTAGATACATGACCCGAAATAGACGTCAAGTCACAGTCATCGACGTAGAAGAGTATCCCCTCCTTACGGCCTTTCCCAATTAGCTTCTCGTATTTCAGATCCTGAATCAAACAACCTACAAATAAGACTTAACAATAATTCTAAACCTATAACCAATAGACAACAAATTCATATAGAGTGAAAGTCAAAACAAGATTTGGAAAGTGAACCACACGTTTGGTGAACGAATAGAAACAGATCCTATTTTGGACACATATAAAGTGGATCTGTTTGCAATGGTTATGGGACCAGTAGAATGAATGGGACTAGATGCATTCAAGCAAGACATATCACCTGTCATGTGGCTGGAAGCGCCTGAGTCCACTAACCGGAGAACTGGGTGATGACATTGCTAGGAGTTTTCAAATCACTTCTTTTTGGATGGATGCTTTCACTCAATGGGCAATCACCTCGGAATTGTTTTGCAAAGAAGACAGAGAAGCATCCGGAGTTTCTATAATGTTAGGATTATTAGGGGTCGAAGCAAGTGCTGCAAAAGTCGGAGTAGAAGCAGCCAATGCAGGAAAAGAGTTTCCCCGCTCTTTGATATCCTCTTTCTGAAACCCTCATGTGAGTCTAACACGAATTCATATTGATGGTATGTCCCCAATAAAAGCACCTGATCGAGGAGACATCCCCTATGTGAAGTTATCATCCTCCACGTCCCCTGTTTGGAACAACATTTTCAGATTTTGAAACGAAAACCGAGATGTATGCATGACATAAAAAGAAGCAAGTCTGGTTTATTCTCCCATTAGATCTGATAGGGCATCTTCTACAGATGGTAATGGAGTAGGATTCAGGATTGCCGCCCAAATGTTTTCATATTCAGGTCTAATTCCACCTAAACAGTATGTTTTGGTTTCGGTATTTCGAGTCAATGTCAATGGGATCTATGAGAGCATGTTCATCCCATATGCTGGCTATTACAGAATGAATTATTACTGCACAGGCATTTCTCCCTGTTTCATAGACACCAGGTCCTGTTCAAGCTGATAATACCTTGAAGAATTGAACTGAACGTTTATGATGTCTTTCTAGTCCCAAATTTCTCTAGCCGACTCATATCGAGTGAAATTTCTAGCAATGCTAGGATCTACCAAATTCCTCATCCATGACGCTATCAGGGAATTGTTAACTTCCCAGTTTTCTATCTTCAAATAATACTTGTTTTCCTTTTCCTCTTTATTTGGGATTTTGATTCTTCCATCTCAATAACCCCCCCTATTTTATAATGTTTCAGTGCACAAGACCACACCGCAACACTTTCGCCTTTACTCTTTGTATTCCCTTTAATCGTCAAGCAGGTTAAAATCTCTTTCATTACTAAGCAAGTCATCCCTTTATTTTGAGTAAAGCGGTTCATCAAAGATCATTCCTTCTGTTGCTAGCCGAGTGAGGTAGGTAGATTATAGAAAACTTTATTTTCATATGTAAGTTCTGGTTTTTCTCAATGCTTCTGTATCTGTTCTGGTTGATCCAGCAGGTTATGAGATATCCATGCCAAGCCCAGGGTTTTCCATATCTGGTCCAACCTTTTCCAGGAAGGAGTAAACATAAGCAATTGACCTTTCCAAGGTTCCAAGGGCAGGAGAATAAACAATAAGGCGGCTTCAGGGGGTATTGGTGATCCTCGACTCATTAGTAGTTTCAAGCCTAGATGGTGAAATGATGTTTGTACTTTTCTATAAGGTTTTTAGTGAAATGCTTGCAATTATCAGCAAGGTTTTAGTTCACTAGTTGACTGGTCCTAGCATTATAACTTGGTTCCAGGCACCTCAATATGGTATGCAAACTCCTGCCTTTACTCCTATGGGTTCCATCGGTTTCAAAGCTGTCGGGGAGGTATCAACCGACTGCTTTTGCCTTCTATCCATCAATTGCAATAAGAGTGGAAGACAAGTAGAGTCTATTCTCCGCTCTTCCAGGTAGGTCGCTCATACTTCATCTCTGAATCCGAGGAGGGAAAAGGCAAGACATGTGTTCTATCTCCTCCTATTTATTTGGCAGGTTATTCATTGATATCTGGCTAAGCCCAGGCAGTCAGAGTGTAAAAGAAATCTGTTGTATATGTTGAAATCCCTGTTGATCGACCTCAGGTAGGGGATGAAGGAGTATAGGTTTACTGTTGCTTGACCGTAGATCATACTCCCTTCTTTAATATTAAGGTTGAGCACCTTTATGCCTGCTGGGAGATGAAGAAGTTGGCTTTGTGTGCTTTTGAACTGGCTAGACCGCCCCAAGAAGAGGGAGGGGGCCATAGAGCCATTCAGGTCAGGAAGGTAGGGCCTTTCACACCTTAGGAATAGACTACCAGCCCCACTAAGTGAGTACACCCACCATACGTAAAAGAGTGTGCCCATCACGTGAGGCAAGGCAATAGAAGTGGATGGATTACTTTTTTATACTTTCACCCGGGAAGGTAGAGCCTTTCACACCTTAGGAATAAACTACCAGGCCCACCAAGTGAGTACACCCACCATATGTAAAAGAGTGTGCCCATCACGTGAGGCAAGGCAATAGAAGTGGATGGATTAATTTTTTATACTTTCACCCTCGGAAGTAAGGAAGCTGGGATTTTACGAAAAACCAAGTAACTGCCAACAAACAATAAATATGGCTCCCCCTCCATATACAAGAAGATATCTTCCCCATAGAGCTAGCCCCATATATCTAGATAAGTTATGATCCCCTTCCATGGCCAAGAAGAAATCTTCCCATATTCCCCCGGACGGGGCTTACTCCTACGGAAAACATTAGTTCCTACCTTGGTCGCATGCCATGACAATGCTTTACATATGCCTGTTTGAGGATCATGCACCATACACATAGTGTCATTCATGCTAGTCAGATAGTGCCATTCAGGCAGGTGATGTAGCCCCCTCAGCGTGCGTGAGGTGCACCCATTATCATAATTCCTTCCTACACACATTCTAAGTTGACAATAGTAGTAGCACTCTCTATCTATCATTCCAAGGCCCCCTCACTCTTTTTAGGTATGAAATCGGTTATATGAATCTCTAAAAAAAAGTGAGCACTCGCTCGTACCTCACTTCCCCCTTTGCACTTTCAAAATGACCACTTGTCCCGTTCACATTCTCTTATTGGATATGCTACCTTCCCATTAATGAATGGCTGTGTATAGGGCTTGAAATAGGGCTTGGCATATATTGTGATTTTATGGAAATGAAGAAGTATAAGGAAATGAATTGCATAATCTCATATATAATAGGAGATTCAATTTAGTGAGGACCCGAAGGTACTCACCTGAGGTACAAAGGTGAGGGAGATCTACAAATATGACTGGGATATTTTTGGTAGAGAAAAATATATTGATAGATTATGGATCTTATGGGAAATTTGGTTGTTGAAACTGAGGCTAGTCCCGAGCGATAAGAAAACTTGTGCTAAGAGATATAATGGCTAGGGAACTTAGCTTGCTCTGGATAGATTAGATACAAGGCTAGTTCTTTGATTCTCTCTCTATAATGACTATACTATCTCTTTAGTGCATCCAATAGTTGATAGTAGTTCCACTAAACTCTATTTAGACTAGTCTCTAAGGCCAGTTGCACTCTCTGTAGTGGCTCTAATCCCTGTTCAATAAGACACTCTTTATTTTTCTCTTAACCCTTTCATCTTAACCCTTTCTATAATGACTATATAACTCCTAGTAGTGAATAAGCTTTCTATTTCACTTCTTCCCACCTTCCGATTAGTAACACCCGGTTTCTAGTCTTTATGGTCTAATCACAGAACTAGAGAGATTGAACTACTTCTTCACTACTAGAGAGAAAGGCAAGTTGAAAGAAAGCTAATTTATATTTATTGTGAGCTTACTCTACGGAATAGACCTATCCACCTGCTCCACCAACAACCTATAGTTCTTACCCCTGCTTAGTCCTCACGCTTACTTGTTGGACGGGGCGGGCTTCCCATAGAGCTTTTGGACGAGCTTCCAGATAACCATTCATTGGAATCACACTTACTTCATCAAGCGACTGCTATTATACCTTCTCAGGACGGGATCAGACTACACCCTACTTACTTTTCATGCATCAACTAGAAATGCTTCATATGGAGGGAAGCATGCTAGTCATTCACCCTTTACCCTTGCCCTTACCTTTTATTAAGTCCATACAACCTATCCACCAGAAGACCTAGCACCTCTTACTTCATGAAGCGGGGAGGTATGGTATACCAGCTATAGACCCAGGATCAGATGAAACTACTTTACCTTTAATGAACTGTTTCTTAGAACCTATTTCTTTAGCCAAGAAGATCAGTAGGTACGGCACTAGGATATTTACTATTTACCCTACCTTATTATTATTCTTTGTATAACATATTATATTATGGGTATACCATAGAGAACCTTTTGGGTACCATATATTATCTTCTGGCTCGGACGAGCCTTTATGAATCTTAGGAGGTACAGGGCATAATCCTTTACTTATGAGCATGCTATCCCACCAGAGACTTTACTTACTATTTCCTTCAGCCTACTGGTTTGTTACTGCTGCCAACCACACTTACCTTATGTCAGGAAGGAAAGGAAGGATTATATGGGTACGTCAGGCCTCCTTCCCTTTTGACCAACTCACCACCCACCTTAAGAACTAGACCTACCCCGACCACTTCCTTCTCATACAAGAATGTTACCCGCATGTGATTGGATGATTAGATGGTGGGTTTGTCAAGTGCCAACAAGTTTCGGTTGGATTTTTTTTTTCTGCCCCCCTCTTGATGAATGCCAAAACTTAAGAGATTGGATGGGGGTGTGGGGTGATAAATTTAAGCATTGTTATTTACTTTACCTTACCTTGATTACCACCTTCAGTTGACCTGCTGCTACCAACTTCCTGGCTGGTTTCTTAACCAATATTTATAGATTGGATGACTTACCTTAACTTTTAGAGTGAACAACGAGCTTGCTTTGAGGTGAAATGAAACCAACGGGCTGGGAGATATATTGAAAAGGAAGATTCCGCTAGTCCTGGGAGAACCCCTTTAGATTTACATTTTAGCTCTCTGCAAATGCTATTTATGACTTCATATGATCTAACCCCAACTGAACATAGAATGTGACCTTTTACTTTAAGACAAAGGAGGGCACAATGTTTCAAAGGCTGCTATGATGCTTGCTTGGGCATACTTTCAATTTCCGGGGATGGATCGATCAATGGCTTGTGTGGTTTCATTCAACAGCAACTCTGATATGGATTTTGCAATAAGAGATGGGATGACTGGGGTGAGATTGATGGCAGACGGGCAGGATGTTGTTGGGTAGATCGCAAGCTTTATGAAGAACACAGACGGATGCGCATTGATAAAAAGAATCAAACCAGGATGACTAGGAGAAGAAACAAATGGCAGGCTCACTTGATAGATTTATGTGTGGAGGTGTCGTCCACCAGACGAAGGAATATTTTGTGTCGCGGGGTTTGAAACATAAAGATACCTTGCAGGGCAGGTAGATTTGTGGGTCCAAGTGAGCAATTTGTTTTTTTATTTACGGCCAAGATGAGGGAGAGACAGGAGATACGACTTTCATCTTTGTTTGTTTGGGGTTATCCCACCCGGGAACATTTTATTTAGTTATTGATCGAGTGATTGATCGATTACGTAGTTTGGAGATCAAGTCGAGATGGAACCATCTTTAGGAAATAAAGTCGTGGGTGGATTCCAAGTTCGCAACATACAAGGAAGGATGCTGGAAACACTATGAAATAGTTGTTTGATTAGACCTTCTATCTTTATTATATGTAAATATTGTAACAAAGCATAGGCACACTGCACATTTTAGAAATACAAGTTGTGGGTGCTGGGGGGCTATTTCTCTAGGTCGGAGATATAGAAGAGATCAGGTCTATAGAGAAGCAACTATCGGGTAGTTCTAAATTGAGAATATCTTGGGTGGATCGGTTTCCTCCTTCAGTCTCCCACCCCGCTCCCCTGACTCGGGGGCATTCAAAAATATTAAATAAGCAAAGCGTTCCGTGCCCCAGTTCCAGCGCTTGCTCCGTGCCCAATCCATGCCATGTTGGGTTGATGTGTCTCTTCCCGTCCATATGGTGGGAACTTGGGGATATAAATAAATATCGTTCTATGAGAACATGGCTCAATCAATAAGCTCATATGGAAACAACATGGCTGGCTCCCAATGTCCTCTGTTGGGAACATGGGGAACTAACTTACTTCTCTCATGGGTATTGTTTGAGGGTGACTCGGTTATCCTGTGATATTGAACTCTATCGCATATGGTGTCACCCTGGCTAAATGATATGCTCGTCCGGTAACAACATGGCTCCTCTCCTCAATTCCTTTCTTTCAATGGTTACTAGGGAACATAATCTCCCGATCAGGTGAAGAAATGTTTGTGAAGGGTGAGATATGTGTGACCAATCTGGTGTAACGTAGATAAGCGTCGATGATGTATAAATCACCGATCCCATGGTTGAAGTGTCCACCCGGTCTGGGGTCATTCCGTGCACAACGTCCCTTGTTTTATTTCATAGTTTGCATCATTCTCCCACCCCATCCCGAGCACATAGTGGAACACTAGACATATTTGTTTACTGCACATACACGTTGTGGCATCTACCTCTTCGTAGCACATCTTCATTGTGCATAGTAATTATTCACTGCAATAGCCCTGTCTGTCCCAGGATTGCAACCCATAGTTGTTTCGCCCCTTGCTTCAAGCGCTAGGCAATTCTATATAGCACCACGTCTATCTATTTTCTAACCACCGGCTCATCAAGAAACTAACTTATTAGTGGACCCAGCAGCACTTACTTGGTAATAAGCCTTAGTTATCAATCAAGCAACACTGGTTCATTAGTGAAATCCATCCATTCATTGTCTCGCCACACGATCTTTGCAGCAAGCTCAAGAAGCCTGAAAGCTACATAGGCTATCATTCATCCATTGTTCCACCCATATTTAAAGATGTTTTCTGTAGTTCCCTCTCGAAAGTGCCCATCTATCAATACCTCTCCAAGCAAGCATGGGGAATACGTATGACTGCTATGACTTCTGATTGTGTATGACCTTCTGACTATGATCGACTCTGATTGGCACAACTATGATTGGCTATGACTGGTGGTTGGCTGGTGCTATAGGAACTATGGTTCCATAGGGGTAACTCCTATCCGGGGGAATATGGGTAACTTCTTTTCTTGGCAAGTGGAGGTGAACTTCTCTCTAAGAAAGTTATAGGAAACTTCTTTATTGTCTATTGGGAACTTGGCTCAACCTCATATATTTTGTCCAACCCTGACTTCCTTACTCTCGGGGTGAAAGTATAAGAGCGATCAACTTCTATTTCCTTTCCAATTGCATAGTCAACTTGTTCTAGCAACATGTGTGTCTCTCCCATTCTATCGTGGCACATGGGTTACAACATCTTTTCTTTCGTTCATTGGGTGAATAAAAAATCCATCAAGCAAGCTAGCATAAATCAAGAGATAAATAGGTGGGCATGACAGTGTACATAAGGAGCGCAGCCTTAGGTTCATTATTCCAGCTAGCAAGCATAAAGGCGCTTAACCTCGAAGCAATTGACTCAATCTAGCCAATCAAAATTGTAGATAAACGTAAATAAATGTCAATATTATGAGAAAGAACCTAATTAGTGCTATTTGGGGGGGGGGGGGCAGTGCCCTGAATGAGGGATTTCCCTATTTTCCCCCCTCGATCCTAGGTTTTTATTAATCAAAACAAAAAAAGGCAAAAGAGAAGTTTATTTGAATGCTGTACCAACGAAACTTTGTTTGAGTCTGTAGGTCGTCTATCAATCCGGTCAATAAAATCCAATAAAAAAAAGCATGGTTGTTGGGGTAACCCTCATCCTGATCATCCTTTTGAAACTCTTCAACATCTATTTCCTACACTACTCGAAAAGTACAATGCTCCTCAAATTGTGAATAATCTACCAAGTAGCACCCACCATCCATCAAGTGGACTATGCTCATCAAAATGTAAAGACGTATATAACGTGACGTGTTATCAGCAACATCTTGGCAAAATGACTCGTCCCATGGTTCCACCAAATTCATAAGACAAGCATACCACACTAGTTCTACTCTACCAGTAGTGGCACAAACCAATCACTAGAGGACTAGTGCTATATGCCCAACAAGTGCAATGAGCCCATCAAGTTCAACACGCTAGAGCTAACCCCTAACCTATAACAACGAATACCATTACACCAAGAGTGATTTACAACAGCTCATTATATATGATTAATCATTTAAGGATCATACGCCATACACATAGATAGATACATTCAGGGAAAGGGGGGCTAGAGCAGTATTCCGGGAGGGGAGATAGGTCTTCTTCCGGGAAGGGATTGATTGATCGATTGATATAGCCAGTCTTCTGTGAGGGGTGGAAAAACGGATGGAGGGGGCCACAGAGAAACCTCGACGAAGAAGGGGCAGACAGACATGTGGAAGGAACGAGGGGATCTTGCCTATACGGAACACCCGGTTACTATAGACCACTGAATGCTATGACGATGCTTACTTACGTTGATTCACAATGAGAGGAGCTTAGTCCAATTTATGTTGAGGAGTTGGAGGAGGAGTCTTCCCCAAACAACCAAGTGATCGAGTCACCAAGAGCTTACCTTAAGCCAATACCATAAGTCATCAGGTAGAATACATTTGACACAAGACTTTAGCCAAGTCCACTAGGAAACATCCTCTTATCCCCTTTTTTTATAGTTTCAAGCTTCGGCGATGAAGCCTTTGTTCAGGCGGATTGAAAAAAAAGCCATAAACCAACCTCTTCAAGCCTCCCCCAACCCAAAGAATAGAGAATGATATGTAAGGAAAGGAAAGACAAGCATTAGCTCTTTCTCATTACCCGACTTGGAGGCAAGTGTAAGCGATCAAGGGAAAAAGGGTGGATCAAAGTGTATGTCCGATTTAAGGGCTTAATTGGATATAGCATAAAGGGCAGGTTCCAAGCTAAAGGGGAAGTATCTATCCACCAAGCAACCTCAAGGGGTAAGCGATACCGATCAGGGGAAGTGTGGATCCATCCTTCAAACCTCAAGGTTCGATGCTTCTGTCCAATTGAAGCGGGATAATTGCAAGGGGAAAATCAGTGATCAATCAAGGGGCAAGCGATATTGAATATTAAAACCAAATTGTGAAACTCGACAGACTAACTCTAGGTACTCAACCAACCTGCCTTATGGACCCTAACTTATTGCACCAGCTTTATCACATTTTGCTCCATCAATCTAGAACCAGGGGAGTCAGTTAAGAAGGAACAGGGTCAGTTAGAAGGAACCCATTTAGTTAGAAGGAATCACTCACTATTGATCCTTGCAGCCTTGTAGCTCGCCTTGATCCTCCCGGGGTATATGGACCAACCAGTAGCCAATATGTAACCGGGGGGGGGGTTGGCCCTATAACACAACTGGGGGTATGCTTGAAGGAACAAAACCATTCATCTCTCTGAACCAAGGGTTGTATAACAATTAGGGGCTCTATATTCAAGGGCCATATATGAACCGGGTATAGATGGACCAAGCAGTCATCAACACGCTAGGCACCTGTACTATAGCACAATATTTGTTTATATTTTTATTTTAGGTAAGTAACCATATATATTACCACTGCCGCTATATCTATCGATGCATATATAACACCATGCAGCATATAAAACATCACCTCACCTGATTGTGCCCTTGTCTGCAGTATAACACATGGCCTGGAGATATATAAATGAAGTAGCATATATAACACCTACGAGGCATATGAGACACCATGCAGAAATTAGACACCATGCAGCATATGAAACACAAGCTCTGATCCTTCCTCATGGAGCAAGTAACTATATCCCCATGTCCTCATGCTATCTGTATTAACCCTAGCATAGAAACTTAGTTTTGTCCCTCCCATTCATAGTGTGGTAGGGTATATTGAACATGGGTCCTCATCATCCATCATGCAAGCGATATTTATCTTAGCCTTCCCAAGAAAGCAATAGCAATTAACGGGGTTTTCGGGGAAGCTGTTGCTCTTTCTTTCTCTCTCTCAATAATTCCCCAGGCAGAAGTTCCCATTCCTCTTCTAGTCAAGACCTCTCTCTATCGAGCGTTATCAATACAAATGGATCAAGTGGTATTAATCCTAATCCCTCCCTCCCTACCTAATGGAATAACATCATCATCAAGTAATCTCCAGTGTGGCTCAGAAGCAATTAATATCAGTTCATTGATCCTAGTGCCATGTGTAGCATCCTGGAACTAGTCCAGGATAGGGGGTTGCGGGGGACCCCCATTCAATTAAGTGTTGTTGTCTGTATGGAAGTGTCAAGGGTAGAATTTTTTTTCCTTCCAGTTTAATTGGGTAAATAGCAAGGGTAACAATTCTATCCAACCAACCCTCATGGGTAGATCTTCTATCCAGTTAAAGCAGGGTAATTTCCAGGGGAACTATTATTTCCTAAAGCTCAAGCAAACCAACAAGCAGCACACCTTTGCATACACCTCCTCTGTTGAGTGATTGATCCTGGCTAGCATCTTAAGAACCCTACAAGCGTATAAGAAACCTTTTCTAATAAATTATTGCACCTCACACGACAACATGATCCGCCCGTTGAACTGCCTCACTTCACACTACATTGGCAGTTTTTCCGCCAGAATGCCCACTTTGGTAGGTCAACCCCAGAAAGAATCATCAAACAAAGACTCCTAATCTGTTCTATCCACCTTAGTAGTTGTCGTAGTTGTCCCCCATGAAACACAAGGCTCCTACCTGGGATGATCGCCTTGGATGCTCGATTGGGATGATCAGTGTCGATACTTGGATTGGCTCGGCTCCCAGTTATAGAAAACATCCGCATTTGCTAGTTTCGTATAAGAAATTTTATCCTTTTAGAGGGGATACAAAGATATATTATTCCTCATCGGGGCACTTAAAGTGGATTTTATTATCACTGAAGGTTGGCATTTCAGGTGCGAAGCCGCTTGTCCTTGCTCTCGGAAGAGCAAGCGATGAATCCCTTCCTTAGGCAAGGAACTTTCTCTATGAATTGATGGAACCACAACCCTCCACCCTTGACCCCCAAACCTTGAACTCGGCCTACACCAGCACAGAACTCGTCAACTCTACAACTCACCCTACAGAACAGGAGGTTCTACCTTGATTTGATGGATGATGCTTTACTAGGGCCCAATTGGACAGACATGTGGTGTACGTGCTCTTACTAGAGAGGTCTTTCACATGGGTGCATGGAGAAGACATATTTCGAGAGAGGCATTGATTGATTGAATTGATTGATTCACTTGATAACAGATTTTGATAGAAGCGTAGCCCCAGATTATGAGAAAAGCGCTCCCACCAAAGACCCAGATTACGAAATAGGCGATCCCACAGATGAATGACTGCCCACATCACCACTTGCCAATAGGAAGGAGATGTAGTCCCCTATTGAGAAACCATACCCAATAATGGATGGCAGCTACGTGCATGCAGTTAATGGATGCCTTCGTGCAGGCAGTTAACAATTTATATGTGTTGTTTTTTAATGGATGGTTTATGTCAATGGCCTCTATGTTTGATGTTATGCCTTCTGTGAACAACTATGTGCATGCAATTAATGGATGCCTTCTTTTCTGTTTAGGAACCGATGGATGTCCTGTAATTGACTCTAAGAGTGTTGTATTGGCACGTGAGTCTCCCGTGTTCCCACATACCGGAGTAAACTTCATCGCATACCCGATTACCATTGCAACATGTCACATCCACCCAACATGCACAGTACGGGAAAGGTAGGTAGATACAACGGGTGGAAGCAAGGAGTACACAGTGAATGAATCAAAGGTCGAAGACACAGGCTTGCTTGCCACCAACATAAAGACAGTTGGTTGAAGCCACCTGTAGAGGAGTGATTTATTTATTTATTTTTCGATTGCCTATTGGGTTCGAGGTAAGCACCACATTTGGTTGGAAAAACAAATTTGATTCTTTATGAATGAACGTATCGAGAGAGATCAGGTCAGGTTGAGCTATCCAGAAACTTACCCATTTAGTACGTGCGTGGGTTGAGGGCTATTCTTTCAATTCTTTTTATGGGATATGATTAGGTGGCCCCCTCCCTTTGGATAGAGAATTACTGTTCTGACAAGGTTGAGGTCTCATCCCCGTAGACTTCAATTTTGAACCCAGCCATTCGTATTCGGGGAGGACTGACATACCCTACCCTGACAGTCTAACAAGGTTTAATGCTAATAGAACCCTTCCTTAAACCCTTCCTTAGACCCTTCCTTATTAAGCAATACCAGATCTATTACCCGTATATGGGCCAGATGGTGACATGAGTGGGTCATTCACCCCACAAGTCAGCCTTCCTTGCACTGAATCTTGAAAGACTCAGAGCAGTTGCCCATACAAATCCATTTAGTTAGTGCTCGCTCCGCTTACGGGTGAGATCTTTCAATTCACAAGAGCTTCGATCAACATCCTATATACCCCTCCACCACTCGAAACCATAAGCCGTGCCTTATAGATCGGCATACGCCCAGATCACCAGGACTTCAAGTGACTAAGATAAAAGCAATCCAACTCATAAGTGACTTGCTCGAGCCAGGGATACTTTAGCTATTTTTCCACCACGTCATACGTGAGAAGGAGCATTCACGTACCTATTGATCTTGGGCCGGGGAGATCCGAATTATTTCTTTTTACGTATTAACAACTCCCATAATTTATAGTTACAATCTACTAGGACAAATAAGTTAGTAGGGACAACAACTCACTACTAGAAGACCACACCCTTTCATACAACATAGCTAGCTGGATAGAAACCTTAGAATTGGTTGCAACAGATTCGTTTACATGATCGGTTGGAGCTTCTATTATTTACAAACGGGAAGGGAAGCCAGATAAGAGGGACTTCAACAACAACTACTAGAAGACAACACCCTTTCATACAAGATAGCTAGCCAAAACCTTCTCCAACAAAAACTACTAGAAGATACTAACTACTATTACTCCCTCTATTCAATAGATAAGTCACTGATTAACAACCTTTCTTTCTATTCAATTAAACTAAAATAGGAAGGATGGCTCGTCTGCATCGGGCGAGGAAGGATGGCTCGCTTGACAAAGGAGAGTGAGGAGGGAATCATACAATAAAATAGACTATTTAACAAACACTAAAGCAGACGATATTACCTACCCCTTCTTTTATTCATACAATAAATAGTAGGGACAATAACTTCCTTTATAGATATCTGTTAATAATAGAATAGTAGGGACAACAACTTCTGATTCTGACTTCCCTTTCAATAGTAGGCTGGATAGTTAATAATAGTAGGCTGTCTAGAAACCTTTAATAATAGTAGGGGCAATTAATAATATACAGGCAACTCACCACTCACTTCTAAGTATCAACGCTCATGATTAGCCCTTAAATAAGAATAGGGGGTCAATTCCAATCGAGCATGAATGAACGAGATTCTATCTAATAATTGGGAGTAGTCTATTGGAAATGAGAATTGCACCCAACCCATTCTCTTTCTTAGTTTGATTGATTCCCTTGCCTTACCTTCTTGACCCTCCAACCAACCATTATGACTAGCCGACCAACCCCTCGCTTTCTAGCCAGTCATTATCAATATTAGCCTTCCAACCAACCTTGCTTGCTTTCGATTAGTAGATTATTTTTCCGTATATGAAGATTCTTTCTCCTTCATTACTGCCAACCAGACAAACCATCCTTTTCTTCTTTCCAACCAAACCCAACCTAGCCCTTATCGATCTCATTGTTAATCCATAGATAATAGACTTTCTTTCTTCTATTTATCCTTCCGCCCCCACATTTATTTTCTATGTTGTTAATACGTAGATAAGAGTTTTCTGGCCAATAAGATATTCTGCTCTCTTTAACTGAACTCCCATCTTTTTTGACAGTTGTTAATACGTATATAGTCATCGAAAATCTTATAATAGAGGGGGAAATTAATAATATTAGGGCTTATTAAATAATATAAAGGGCGGACTATTGCTTTCCCTTAAATAATCATCACTTTGGACCCTTACTTCATTGGATGGACTAGTTCGAGCAGTCGATGGATACCCTAGTACTAGTTGGAACCCAAAATAATAATAGTAGGGCAACAACAGGGGAAAATATTGCTCTGGATTGATAAGAGGTCAAAATGGGGTTCAATTCTTATCTCCCGCCAATATTACTTTTATAGGGGTATGAGAAGTGATTGGATTGATTGCAAT
>JZKD02S1673379.1:729372-739760 GCA_000966675.3 Picea glauca
TTGCATGAAATATATGATCAAGGAGATAGGATAGATTTACAATCCAATTTTGCTCTATTTACTCAAGATCCTATATATTTTGAGGATGCAATTAAGGAAGAACATTGGATTAATGAAATGAATGAAGAAATGGAATCTATTAAGAAAAATGATCCATGGGATCTAGTTGACTTACCTAAAGAGAAAGAATGCATAGGTGTGAAATGGGTATATAAAACTAAATATAAGGCAAATGGAGAAGTTGACAAACATAAGGCAAGATTAGTAGCTACAGGATTTGCACAAGAATATGGAGTTGATTACAATGAAACATTTGCACCCGTAGCAAGACTTGACACAATTAGGATGGTACTAGCTATTGCAGCTCAACATAATTGGAAAGTTTATCAAATGGATGTCAAATCARCCTTCTTGAATGGATATTTAGAAGAAGAAGTCTATGTGCAACAACCACCAGGGTATGAAGTAAGAGGACAAGAAGACAAGGTTTATAGGTTAAAGAAGGCACTTTATGGATTGAAGCAAGCACCAAGGGCTTGGTATAGCAAGATAGATTCATACATGATAAAAAATGAATTCATAAGTGATGCAGACCGCCCTACTCGAGCACGCCCGCTCTCACCAAGACCTTCTCTTTCCTCGGCCCGAAGAGTTTACCTGCCTCTTCAAATCCCTTATCGGGACGTTTTTGCACCCACAGGATGCTCTCTCGGTGATCTCCCTTTTCCTTATCGGGATATCGGAACTCCCTGTATCACGAGTCCTGAAAGCACAGATCCGGGTCTCACAAAATCCTGAAGCCCGATGAGTATTTGCCAAGGCTTTCCTTGTTCTTGTCGGGATTTTACCCGTCGGGAAATTGGAATTTACGAGGTCGTAAATTACTTACCTTTCGTGTCCCCGATTCCTGATCCCCGATGCCACCTGTCCTCTATTTTGCCTTCTGGGACCCACACTCTAGTAGAAGTCAGGAAATCACTACTCACGATGTCAACAATCGGAATTTCCAAACTCCGAACACCGATGGGCCGATTCCCTGATACACGTGTGGACTTAATTCCTCCACCTTCTGTCCTTCTATCGAAAATTCAGAGTTCACGGGATCGCAAATCCTGATGCCCAAGGATTTTGGGACTTACTTTTTCTTGAATTCTGATAAAGCACGCCACTTGTCTTCCACTAGCTCTATCAGTGGCCCACGCGACCCCTCCATCGGGATATCGCACTTCGTGACTTCGAGCTACAAGTTTCTTATGCTCTTGCAAACCCCGATTCGCCGATCCCCGACTCCTCGGGATCTCCTGACACGCGTCTCACACGATCGACGGTTCTGAGCCTATCGGGATATCGCCCCTTGCGATATCACGATATTGGTTGCGCCAACTTGGGACTTCAACTCACGATTACCCGATACGCGAGGTGACGTGCAGATCCAACGGCTCCCTTTGTCTAGGATCAACGGCTCTGCTCGCGTTGAAAAATCGCTAATCGGGATTTCAACACACAAGACTCCTGTCTCCGGAGTCCCGATCCTCCAATGAGCCGAATCTCCGACGAACCCTGGTTCCTTCTCTGCACGCTAAGGCTTAAACCCAGTGAAACTCTCCTGAGATCTAACGGTTTTCGGGACTTCTCTGGTTTCTTCCGCGAATCCTGACCGTTAATTCCTTTCTCCTTGGAGATTTCTCTGAAACGGTCAAGTGTTTCTTCTCAGACTTGTTCTCCAAGCCTGCGTTCGCAACTCCTGCTTGAACCCTTCTTCCACACAGACTTCTGTGCTCTCCTTCAATGATACCACAAAGGTACTAAACCTCCTGATCTTTTCTACTCTGTCTCCTTCAAAGGGACCTTGCGCGCACTCCTCGCGCTCGACGTTCAACAACTTCTCAAGTGTTGAATCCTTCCGACTCTGTGCACTCCCTGCAGCAGCAGTCTTTGACTTCCCTTGCTTAGATTCACAACCGACACTCCTTCTTCTGCCTGTGCACTCCTTGCACGGCTTCAACAACCCTAATCAACTTCTGGGTGAATGAGAACAAAAGTTAAGCTACTGAGCCTTCATCAATGCACTCCTTGCGGATGAATTCAACTACACACCTTGCAGGAATCTCCTGTCTCAGATAGAGAAACAATTGAAACTCATTCCATATCCTATTCAGACTTCAGTTTAAAACATGAAATCTCATGCACAACACATACAAAGCAAATGCATAAACAGAAAACAAACATTCCTGAGCATATCAACAACATACATAGAAAACAATGCAGATCATGAGATTGAATCAAAGCTTCATTCTATTAATTCAATATCTGTACATAGGTGTTCTTCATACAATTCTCTGCTTGCTCTGCTCTTTTCCTGAATGCTTCCTAATATGTTACAATGATACAATGAGGGTGTCTATATCCGTTTTCCCTCCTTCCATCTAAAACTATCTAATCTAGAAATGAATTCTACCTACCTGCATTAACTAGATTAAATGCCTCCTATCTACTTCAGACAAGAGCGTATGGCTCGAGGTCTGATACAACATACAAAGGCGCTTTCCATAAATGGTGCATTTATGCATTGGCACATCATCTTAAATGAAATTTCAAAAAGTTTCGGCTGGACTTGTCCAGCTATTCGTTGTCTTCTATGCTGGCTCGCTTGTCTTGGGCGATGCTCCTTGATGAGTTGGTGATGCTCCTGCATCATGCTCCTCAGCTTGAAAATTTTCATGGGCTCCTATCCATGAGCTCCTGCACTGTCTGTCCATGATTTTGTATTTCTGCTTCGCTTTCCCAGCTGGCATCTTCCATTGGGTGATTCTGCCACTTGACCAGGTACTCATAGTATTCCTTCCTCCTGGTATTTTTACCTACTCTCTTGTCCAGTATGCACTCCATCTGTGGCTTTTCTACAATCGACATCTACTTATGCCACTGGATTTCTGGTTGTTCATCTTCTCCAGCTCCTGCTTCCTCAGCCTTATAGGGATATAAGTCTGAGACATTGAAGGTCGGAGATATTCCAATATCGTCTGGCAATTCAATCTCATAAGCAATCTCTCCCAATTTCTTTAGGACTCTATATGGCCCAATTTTCTTCATTTTCAGCTTGTTGTATGTTCCCCTCGGGAACCTTTCCTTCCTCATATGTGCCAGAACTAGATCGCCAACCTCGAACTGAAGTTGTCTCTGAAGTTGATCTGCTCTGCGCTTATATTCCTGGTTCGATTCCAGCAATCACTGCTTCACCCTGCTGTGAAGTTCTTCCATCGCTTCTGCGAACTCTTCAGCGCCTGCGCTCTTAGTCATTATCTGTTCTGAATCCCTCAGTTTAGATACTCCTCTTGGCTTCCTGCCATGTATAATCTCAAATGGACTTTTTCCTGTGCTCCTGTTCACTGAGTCGTTGTACGCGAACTCTGCCTGTGGCAACACATTGTCCCAACTGCTGTGGTGCTCTGTCACCAAGCTTCTGAGTAAATCTCCCAGACTTCTATTAACCACTTCTGTTTTCCCATCCATCTGAGGATGATAGGCTGAACTAAACATTAAGTTAGTTCCCATCTTCTTCCATAAGGTCCTCCAAAAATGCCCTATGAATTTTGTGTCTCTGTCCTAAACTATGCTTTTCGGCAACCCATGAAGTCGAATAACCTCCTTGAAAAACAGATTCGCGATGTGCGTCGCATCACTGGTCTTCTTGCATGGGATGAAGTGTGCCATCTTTGAAAACCTATCTACCACCACAAAGATGGAATCATGTCCTCTTTGCGTCCTCGGTAATACCAGTATGAAATCCATGCTGATTTCATCCCACAGCCTCTCTGGTATGGGTAATGATTGGTAGAATCCCGCATTCTACCTCCTGCCCTTTGAATGTTGGCAAATTCTACATCTGTCCACAAACTTCTTGACTTCCGACCGCATCCCTGGCCAAAAGTATGCTTCGCTCAGCTTTGCCAACGTTTTGTCGTGGCCAAAATGCCCTGCCAAGCCTCCATTGTGTTTTTCTTTTAATAAATTCTCCCTCATGGAGCAATTTGGAATACACAGCTGATTTCCCCTGAACAACAATTCATTTTGGATCATGTAATCCATCCATGGGCTTCTATCCTTGAGAACTGGATTCTCAGCTGCGTCATATGCCTCTGCAAAATCTGCATCACCTGCATACATGTCTTTAAGATTTTCAAAACCCAATGTTTTGACTCTAAACTCCTGCAGCAACAAACACTTCCTGCTCAAAGCATCAGCCACTTTGTTAGCAGTACCTGAAATGTGTTTAATTACAAATGTAAAATTCTGCATATACTCTACCCATTTTTCATGTTTCTGATTCAACTTCTCCTATTGACTCAGAAACTGCAATGCATGATTATCACTGTACAATACAAATTCTTTCGGGATCAAGTAATGCCTCCACTTCTTCAATGCCTGTATGATAGCATAAAATTCCTTATCATACGTGAAGTATTTCAGCTTTGCATCATCCAGTTTCTTGCTGAAATATGCAACTGGTCTATCCTCCTGACTCAAGACCTCTCCTATGGCAAAGCCACTTGCATCGCATTTCACCTGGAATGTCTTCATAAAATCTGGCAACACCAAAACCGGTTGTTCTGTGATCTTTCGCTTCAACAGATTGAAGTTTTTCTCTGCCTCTTCAGTCCAATGAAAATACTTATGTCTTTTCTTGACCGTGTCCATCATCGCTGCGCTAATTCCACTGAAATTCCTGATGAAATTTCGGTAGAAACTAGCTAAACCATGGAATCTCCTCACCTCGAAAACCTTTCTTGGTGATGGCCAATTCTTAATCACTTCCACCTTACTCGGATCCATCTTCAACTCATTTGCCGATATGAAAAACCCCAAGTAAAGGAGTTCTGTCTTCATGAATGAATATTTCCTCATGTTAATCAACAACTTCTCTTGCTGTAGTTTCCTCATTACTGCAGCTAAATGCTTCAGATGTTCTTCTTTTGATTTGCTGAAAATCAATATGTCATCTAAATAAACAATGACAAACTTACCAATGAATTCTTTCAGAACTTCATTCATCAGCCTCATGAACGTACTCAGTGCATTCATCAAGCCAAACGGCATGACTAGCCATTCATACAACCCTTCGTTTGTCTTGAAGGCTGTCTTCCATTCATCACCTTCCCTCATGTGAATCTGGTGATATCCGCTCTTCAGATCAATCTTCAAAAAATAATTTGCCCCACTCAGGCAATCCATCAGATTATCCATTCTCAGCAGTGGAAATCTGTACCTGATGGTAATTTTGTTGATCGCTCTTGATTCGGTACACATTCTCCAACCTCCATCCTTCTTCGGACTATGCACTGTTGGAACGGCACACGGACTCAGGCTTTCCCTCACCAACCTTTTGTCCAATAACTCCTGGAACTGCTTCTTGACCTCCTCATTTTCCTGTGGCATCAATCTGTACGCAGCCTTGTTTGGAAAACTTTCTCTTGGTATGAGATCAATGTGATGACTCACACTTCTCATCGGTGGCAACGAATGAGGTAATTCGTCTACCACAACGTCAGCGAACTCTTCCAGCAGTTCCTAGATTTCCTCTGATAGATCATCCACTCTTGTGCTAGTCAAAACAACTCTTGGTTTCCTGACCACAAAGAATTGTGGATCTTCCTTCTTCTTTACTTTTTCCAGAAGTTCCTTCCCACTCATGAGAAGTATAGTATTTCTCAGCTCTGGCTTTACTTCCTTTTCCTTAATTGGAAGTAACATATGCGTCCTCCCATTCTTTTCCAAAGTATACATATTCATTTTCCCATCATGAACTACGTTCCTGTCATATTTCCATGGTCTGCCTAGCAATAAATGACATACATCCATAGGAATAACATCACAGAGAATTTTATCATTATATCCTCCTATCTTGATGTCAACTAATCATTGTTTTGTGACATTTACCTGATGTCCCTTCTGTAGCCATGATACTTTATATGGACTCGGGTGACCAGTCATCTCCAACTCCAGTTTCTCCACCATCTCGGTTGAAACGAGATTGTCTATGCTACCGCTGTCCACGATCACCTTGCATTTCCTGTCTTTGGTCTTGCATGTGGTTCTGAACAGTCTGTTTCTCTTAGCTGTGTCCTCCACCTCCTTCTCAGGTGTTAAGAGAACCTTACGCATCATCAATGACCTTCCGTCTTCTGCGTCTTCTGCTTCAGCATTTCGCCTTTGTGCTTCGGCGATGTGAGCTTCTCCTCTGTCTTTTTTTCTATCTGGACAGTCAATTATTTTGTGCCCATTCTTCCCACATGTGTAGCATGTGATGACTCCACCTCTACCTCTACCTCTACCTCAAGTACGAGGAAAAGTGTTTGCATCAGCATAATCTCCTCGCTGCTCGTTATGTTGTCCCTTCTGCTCAGCATATTACTGTCCTCGCTGTGAGGTTCCACCTCTCTCAATCTTACCCTGAGGTTTCTTCCATTCCTCCTTGGGCTTCTGGTATTTGTCCTGGGCAACTACCTTTCCTCTGGGATGACTTCTGCCTCACCCTCGCTGTCCTTGCTTACGACTCAGCTTCTCCTCGGCTTTCAGAGCCATCTGGTAAGCATCCTCCACCGTTCTGATGGTCGTCATGCTTAATTCATCCTGAATGTCATATCTCAGACCATTCAGATACCGGGCAACCTTCTCATCATCGCTCTCCCGATGACCTGCTCTGATGTTCAGTCGATAGAATTCCTCAGTGTATTCTTTCACTGTCATCAGTTTCTGCCTCAGGTTTTGCATCCTTCTGAACAGATTAATTTGATAGTCTCGTGGGATGAACTTCACTTTCATCTTTGCAATCATTCGATCCCAACTCTTAATTTTCTGCTTGCCTTTGCAGTGCCTATCAGCTTGTAGCTCATCCCACCATAATGCTGCATGTCCCTTCAATTTTGTGACAGTCTGCCTAACCTTTTTATCCTCTTCGATATCTTCATAATCGAAGTAGGTATCAAGAGCCCTAATCCAATCCAACAGCTCTTCTGCATCCAGACTTCCTTTGTAAGTTGGAATGTCCATTTTCGTCTTTGAACTCATCCGGGTGATAGCTTTAATCAATCGCTCGTTGGTTGCATCTTCAGCTGCAACTTCTCCTTGTGGTTCAACCTCAACCTCATTGTCGGAATCACTAAGATCCCCTGCACCGGCTGTGTGTCTCTGAGTTGTTTCCATCTCCTCGAGTCTCGCTCTGAGATCTCGTATATGTCTTTCCATATCTGGATTTCCTGCTGGCCTGCCTCTTCTTCTCACCTCCCTGTCTTCTGGGTCGGGTGATTGTCTTTCTCTTCTGGGTGGCATAATGAATTCTCTCTCTCTTAGCTATAGAAAAATAAGAACTTTTCTAGCTCTGATACCACTTGATGCAGACCGCCCTACTCGAGCACGTCCGTTCTCACTAGGACCTTCTCTTTCCTCAGCCCGAAGAGTTTACCTGCCTCTTCAAATCCCTTATCATGACTTTTCTGCACCCACAGGATTCTCTCTCGGTGTTCTCCCTTTTCCTTATCGGGATATCGGAACTCGCTGTATCGCGAGTCCTGAAAGCACAGATCTGGGTCTCACAAAATCCCGAAGCCCGATGAGTATTTGCCAAGGCTTTCCTTGTTCTTGTTGGGATTTTACCCATCGGGAAATCAGAATTTACGAGGTCGTAAATTACTTACCTTTCGTGTCCCCGATTCCCGATCCTTGATGCCACCTATCCTCTATTCTGCCTTCCGGGACCCACGCTCTAGTAGAAGTCAGGAAATCGCTACTCGCGATGTCAACAATCGGAATTTCCAAACTACGAACCCTGATGGGCCAATTCCCCGATACATGTGTGGACTTAATTCCTCCACCTGTTGTCCTTCTATCGGAAATTTGGAGTTCGCGGGATTGCGAATCCTGATGCCCAAGGATTTTGGGACTTACCTTTTCTCGAATTCCAATAAAGCATGCCACCTGTCTTCCACTAGCTCTATCGGTGGCCCACGCGACCCCTCCGTCGGGATATCACACTTCGCGACTTCGAGCTGCAAGTTTCTTGTGCTCTTGCAAACCCCGATTCGTTGATCCCTGACTCCTCGGGATCTCCTGACACGCATCTCACACGATCGACGGTTCTGAGCCTATCGGGATATCGCCCCTCGCGATATCGTGATATTGGTTGCACCAACTTGGGACTTCAACTCATGATTACCCAATACGCGAGGTCACGCGCAGATCCAATGACTCCCTTTGTCTAGGATCAACGACTCTTCTCACGTCGAAAAATTGCTAATCAGGATTTCAACACACAAGACTCCTGTCTCTGGAGTCCCGATCCTCTGATGAGTCGAATCTCTGGCAAGCCCTGGTTCCTTCTCTGCACGCTAAGGCTTAAACCCAGCACAACTCTCTTGAGATGTAACGGTTGTCGGGACTTCGCTGGTTTCTTCCACGAATCCTGACCGTTAATTCCTTTCTCCTTGGAGATTTCTCTGAAACGGTCAAGTGTTTCTTCTCAGACTTGTTCTCCAAGCCTGCGTTCGCAACTCCTACTTGAACCCTTCTTCCACACAGACTTCTGTGCTCTCCTTCAATGATGCCACAAAGGTACTAAACCTCCTGAGCTTTTCCACTCTGTCTCCTTCAGAGGGACCTTGCGCACACTCCTCGTGCTCGACGTTCAACAACTTCTCAAGTGTTGAATCCTTCCGACTCTGCACACTCCCTGCAGCAACAGTCTTTCACTTCCCTTGCTCAGATTGACAACTGAGACTCCTTCTTTCACCTGCGCACTCCTTTCACGACTTCAACAACCCAAATCAACTTCTGGGCGAATGAGAACAAAAGTTAAGCTACTGAGCCTTCATCAATGCACTCCTTGCGGATGAATTCAACTGCACACCTTGCAGGAATCTCCTGTCTTAAATAGAGAAACAATTGAAACTCATTCCATCTCCTATTCAGACTTCAGTTTAAAACATGAAATCTCATGCACAACACATACAAAGAAAATGCATAAACAGAAAACAAACATTCCTGAGCATATCAACAACATACAGAGAAAACAACGCAGATCATGAGATTGAATCAAAGCTTCATTATATTAATTCAATATCTGTACATGGGTGTTCTTCATACAATTCTCTGCTTGCTCTGCTCTTTTCCTGAATGCTTCCTAATATGTTACAATGATACAATGAGGGTGTCTATATCTGTTTTCCCTCCTTCCATCTAAAACTATCTAATCTAGAAATGAATTCTACCTACCTGCATTAACTAGATTAAATGCCTCCTATCTACTTCAGACAAGAGCGTATGGCTCGAGGTCTGATACAAAATACAAAGGCGCTTTCCATAAATGGTGCATTTATGCATTGGCGCATCATCTTAAATGAAATTTCAAAAAGTTTCGACTGGACTTGTCCAGCTGTTCGTTGTCTTCTATGCTGGCTCGCTTGTCTTGGGCGATGCTCCTTGATGAGTTGGCGATGCTACTGCATCAATAAGAAGCACTAGTGAGCCTACACTATACACCAAAATCGATGAACAAGGTCAGATCTTGATTGTTTGTCTATATGTTGATGATTTGATCTATACAGGTAATCTCTCTATTGATATGTTTAAATCAGCAATGAAGAAGGAATTTGAGAAGACAGACTTGGGGTTAATGAAATATTTTCTTGGCATTGAAGTCACACAAAATGATAAAGGCATTTTCATCTGTCAAGGTAAATATGCAAGAGATGTTTTAAAAAGATTTAGAATGATAAACTGCAGTCCAGTTTCTACACCTATGGCAGTTGGCACAAAACTAAGTAGAGAACAAAATGAGATGGATTTTGACTCAACCATATTCAGAAAATTGGTTGGAAGTTTGATGTATCTCACAACAACTAGGCCAGATATAATGTATGGATTCAGTTTGATTTCTAGATTCATGGACACACCAAAGAACTCACATTGGCAAGCAGGAAAAAGGTTATTAAGATACATTGCAGGGACTATGAATCATGGCATACTGTATTCCACTTCAAATAATCTACAGTTGGTTGGATACACAGATAGTGATTTTGCAGGAAGCATTGATGATAGAAAGAGAACATCTGGATATGCATTTCATCTTGGAAGAGGAGTTGTGGCATGGGCATCAAAGAAGCAACCAATAGTGACAATCTCATTAACAGAAGCATAATATGTAGCAGGTACATCAGCAGCATGTCAAGCAGTTTGGATGCGAAGAATTTTGAAGGATCTAATGCACAATCAAGAAAATGCTACTACAATCTACTGTGACAACAAGTCCACCATTGCACTATCAAAGAATCATTTTTTTCACAAGAAGACAAAACATATCGACATGAGATATCATTTCATTCGAGAACTTGTCA
>JZKD02S1673379.1:741457-768745 GCA_000966675.3 Picea glauca
CTGTAAACCCTTATTTCATTCTCTACTTATCAGTTGACTTATATTTGAATTGGGATCTTGAAAGTGGAACTTTTTTTCCTATTTATTTAAGTTTGTAGGTCAGAGATTCCAAACTAGTAAATTCAATGAATTTTTAACTGCTCTTCGGCCACAGCTCTTTGGTTCATTGACTTCTTTTCCTTCCCATCGTTATTTTCTCTTCACTCGCGGTATTGGTCAAAGAAACTCCTCTACAGCAGGAAGTCATTATTGGATGATTCTATTCAAGTACCAAGCGGGAGCTTACAAAGGAATCGGCTCTGAATCGTCTCAGGGAATCTGTCTCTTCGTTCATTCCTTTATTTCTTCCCTTTACGGTCTTTTTCGGTCAGTCTCTTTTATTCTATTCCTTTCCTTCTGTCTTTTTCCTCTTTTTCAGTACAATGAATTTTCTCTCTATCTTTAGTTTGAGGAAAACAAGTTTCCCTAGCGAGTGGAGCGGAGTTTATTATTCCAGTTTCATTAGCCTTAGTTTATTCTATTTTCATTAGCCTTGTGGAATTAGCGCACTAAAAGTTGCTTCGTTCCTTCGCGTATTCTTCTAAGCTTTATAGCTCATTCCGTATAATATCCACGAGCTCGTTGGGCTCATGTAACTTCTAAGTCATAAGCTCCGCTCCATTGGCTAGCAAGACATCTGACAGAGTCAAGTCAGTTAGACCCTATTTATAGTTAATTAAGATTCGTATTAATCCGCTAAGAAGCTGCTCTTTAAGAAGCTAAGACTTTTATATCTGTCATAAGCTATCACTTCAATAAAAACAAGGGACAAGGCAAGCACTTTAAGCGTCTTCATAAGCCGCTTTAAGTGGATGATTATTCTCCAGAAAGCGTCTTAATGAGGGTAGTTAGAGAGGAAAGCCAGCCATAACTTAATTAATGCGGGGACTATTAGCTATGTAGTAAACTAGAGGGTAGTAGATTTCATACTACTAATCTCTTTCAAGTGAGTTCTTCTCCTGAACTCCATCCCGAAGGGAGAGCGACTTAAAGCCTGACGTTCAATTCCTTTATTCCATCCTGCTGATTAGAATATAGTATTATGATATCATATGAGGCTTATTTAGAGCAAGCGCCAAGCGAGGGATACTACATGCAGAAAGAAGGGGTACCAGCTGGAATAAGGGAGACAACTTTCAGCAAGGAATAAGGGAAGCTTTTGCTTTTGGCTCATTCATTTGACTTCTTAATAAATCAAATAGTATGACAAGAGTGAGAAAAGAAGAGCCAAGGCAGTTAGTCGATTTACCGAGTCGACGATGGGAACTTTTTCAGATAAAAGAAAGAAGCACGCAAGTACGGATTATTAAGTAAGCAATATAAGAAACACTGCCCGAAGCAAGCAAGAAGGAAGCGTCTGAAGCAATCAAGAAGGAAGCGTTTGGATTATTTCTTTATTTATGAACTACCCAAGTGAACTATGTGAGCTTTGACAATTTTATGTTAATAAAGTAATAAAGAATAGAAAGATTGTTCTAAGCAATAGAGTGATTATCCGGTATTCCATATAAGAAAGAAAGCCTTAACAGGAGTACTTAACGCAAGGAAGACCTGCAGCCAGTTCTGATTCTTAAGTAAGCGCTAATTCCAGCCTATGAAGCGGAGCTTATTCCAAGGATTTAGACACCATTGGAAATAAAATAAGGGTTTCGACCATCGATCGTGGAAAATTTTCCACTGCTGGCTCTCGCAGGAGTCTGGGCCCTGTCTCAGTCCCAGTACGGGAACGCTGCGGAGACAAAGAATCATTTCGTATATAAATAACTAAAACTCCTATGCTTTTGCTGCTAACAAGAGCTCACTTACTCATGCTTAACAAGGGCAAATGTCACAGGTCAAAAGGACCCTCCCTATATTTCTTCCCCTAAATCTTTCCGAAGGTCAGTAAGTGATAACCTGACCTTCCTTTAGGAGCTTTTGAGGTTTGATCCTCGGGCTTTGCTTCCTACCCTAGCAAGAGAAAAGGATAAATGAAAGCCTCGGAAGGCTCCACCTCGGGCTTCCCGACAAGCTAAAGCTTGCCCCCTCCTAGCCGTAGCCCCCAACGGCAAAGGCGTAGGGAGGGGAACCATTGAACCATTAAGAAGAAATTACATATCCATAAATAAAGTAAGATCCATTAAGTTGAGGGGAATAAATATAGGGGACCTTACCTGAGCTATGCGTAAGTGACCTTATCTGAGCTATGCGTAAGACCAGGACCAGGATGACCTTGCACCTTCTGTAACATGTAAGGGCCTATTTGCTACAGTTTATCTGCTCCTGCTACTTTCGTGTACACCAGGGAGGGGCGAGTTTATGAGCCGCTCTAAAGACCATCGGGAGGGTGAGGGGTGAGGTACGTTAAGTGAATAACCCTAACTTGACGTCAGTGAAAGATGAGCCAAGTAAAAAGGCAAGCATAATTACATATATAATAGCAGCTCGGATTTGGAAGAAATGAACAAAATCGATCTCTCGAAATTGCATAATTACATATATAATAAATGCATTGTCGAAGGATTTACCTTACCTTCTAGCTAGCGATTTGAGGAACGTAGTCGCTCGAACATAAGGGAGAGGGGAAGAAATAGAAGTACGGTAATCAATATCTATGGAGTTTTGTCTGTCTTTGCTAAAACGTAATTATGTATATAAATAATGGCTGGAAGAAATGGAATAAGTTCCTCACCTTCCTACGTCAGGTGAGCCATCCTTATTCTATTTTGATCTATCTAATTTCATCAAAACAAAAATGAAGTTGAATATGTGCGAGTGAGGGCCCCCCGTCCTTCTCGCCTCCTCCTATGAAGAAGGTCAATTCAGGGATTTTTATACCCTTACTGAAACCTAGTTACTTCCATTGAAGACAATAAAACCACAGTTAAATAGAAAGAATTCGTCAAGAACCCGCTTCCCATTCCGCTCATGTCTCCCGTCAATCATCTCTTACTGATTTGCCAGAGGAACATCTAGGGATCTAGTAAGTTAACTTTTCACATCTCTAGTCTGGAGACCCTATTTCCATACATAGATAAGACAGTTGAGCACAAACCCCAGAATGTCTATCTATCTGCCCTGTTTCAGCATGTTCTATCTAATACCTCACTCAGAGAGATGGCTCGTAAAGCTCTTCACCCTATGAAACCTAGTCATACTACAACCGAACCCCCTCATTCCTAGTATGTGAGTAAGTGTTCCTTAAGAACTTGCCTACTAGTGGGGATAACCTCTACTAAACTGCTAATCAGGGTAGGTGAGCTAAGGTAGGTGAGGTTAGACCCTTTTTTCACCCTTAAGAAGGTAGGTTAGGTGAGGTGAGATGAGGTGAGCTAGTAGGTTGGGAAAGGAAAGACTAACCCGCACTACAAATAGATGGGATGGCCTAATAATAAGAGTGACTAACCCTTGTTGGGCCTTATAGAAGAGTCACTAATCTTTACAACAACCTTACAAAAGGCTATTGGGTAGGTGAAGCTGTTATTGGCCCTGGATCTTGAACTACTTTGCTCGAGCAACATCTGTAGAATATAAAGGATCGACTTAATATACCACTGGGTTAGCTGCACCTGCCTTTGTAACCTATGCCACTGGTAGATATGCAACTGGATCTACTTCTGCTTCATAGAAAGCAACTGCTGCTGCTAGTGGTGCTGCTATGTGTACTGATGCTACCTTTGTAACTGATGTTTCTGGGAATTGAACGGATGCTTCAACGTGTGCTATTGGTGGTGGTTACTTTGCTGTTGGTACTAGTACTTGAACTGGTGAATATGTTGCTACCATACCTGGAACTTCCTTTGCCACTCTTCCATCTATGCCACTCTTCGGACTTACTGCTATGCCCACCTGGCAGCAAAACATGAACTATGCTCACTTGGTAGAAGAACGTGAACAACTTTAGAGAGAGAAGAGAGAGAGAAGAGTCACACACCTACACCTTGAACCTAAACTTAACACACCTAACCTTTGAGTGAGCGAGATTGATAACCTCACCTTAACACACGCCACTCTTACAGCTACGCCCCTTTGAGTTTAGGATGATATTGATAGAGGAGAGATTGCTGGCTAAATCGCTTTAGCAGGACTAAATCACTAGGAGTAGGATAAATCACTTTAGGAGGCAGGCTAAATCGATGTCATCCCGCTCTGTGATGGGCAGTAAACCCTATGCTCCGATACACTCTATTGAGTCTGTTGAGAGATGATGGAATGCTCAGTAGACCCTTTGCTTTCTGGGTAGTCCACCCTTAGCAACACTCAGTTACGCTTGAAGTTTGAGAGATGATGGGATGCTGCAGTCAACCCTAGCTTTCACAACACTTTCAGTCAGCGTTCAATTATCAGCGCTTAAAGCTACCCTATGTTGAGAGATTATGGGACGCTTGAGGAGAGGGATGCATCGACAAGGGATGAGATGCTTGAAGAGAGAGATGGAGGGAAATGGCCAACTTATTAAATCAAAATGATGTTGAACGACATTGAATTCCTCCAATTAGAATTCGTGTTTGTCCGAGTAGCCTGCATATTCCTTGTCTATAGGTGTAATATCTGCTGCTATTGGTTCCAGTTTAGATATAAAATCTGTAGAGTTTATTAATGGAGTTTGGATGTTAGGTATGGGGCCAAAGTCTATGTGGTTGATGAAGATGGCATCTGTAGCATAACTAGATCCAGTTGCTTATTTGGTCCCATAGGGAGGTGTTGGTAATGGTGATTCAAGAGATATGTTTTTGATGATATTCAGGGGTGTATTGAGTAGATGAGGCAAAAGGTAGTGATTTGTTGGGTTAAGCTTAGAAGTAACCTATAGGGCCTCAATAAGAAAAAGAGTCTATGGATCTCAAATGAATGGCTCTCTTACCAAGGATGCTGAGTGAATTGTTGTTGTGACAATCTTTGGTACGTGCTTTCTCAGTACGGGTGCTTCTGGTAGGTTTGGATATGTATCTGTCCCTGGGCGGGGTTGGATCTAAATCTATAGCTGTAAGGGGTGCTACCACGCTTGTTTCACTCCCTCTGCTTGTGGTATTGGTTCTTATTCAAGATGAACAAGGGAATTGTATGTATTTGGTACTGGAATGGACTATGTAACTAGAGGATCTAAGATGGTGAACTATGAGGAACGTTGCTAAGAACAGGAGGGGGAGCTTGGACCCGGCACATAAGGGACACAACAGAGTCACTAGAATACTTCCTAGGATTAGATGAATGTCATGTATTGAACTAGGGGGAAGCTCCAGGGTTAGACCAACGAATGGTGGGAAATCCAGTTTTGATAGCTAAAAGAGAACCTCTGATCGGGTTTTGTCAATGTGATGTAAACCCCAATCTTTCCCCTGGATAGAGAATATAACTAATAGATAGAAGATTCCTTATCTTCCTAATGGAGGTAATCTGGGTTATCTTGCTTTAAAGTCTGCTACTCGTATCGGCATCGAACCTGGGGCTTTAGCTTATGCTACTGGTACTACTCTCAGCTATCCTTCATCGACCTGGGGCTTTAGCTTATGCTACTAGTACTTCTCTCAGCTATCCTTCATCGACAGGTACAACTACTCGATACACACCATCCACTAGATTGGCATAGAAACCCCTTGCTCTAGCTACCTTTTCTATTAGACTCGAAACTACGAACGACGACTATTCCTATGTATTTTCTACAGCTCCTAGTGGGGATACTTCTAGTGGTGGAGAATAATATACAACATAATTCAATGATTGAACCCAATCAACTACTCCTGCATCTTTATCTGTACCTGACTCCTATGCTCCTGGTCTGTCTTCATATCGATCAAAAACCTATCCATCGCAGCATCACCATCAGCAGAATAAACTCGGTATTCCCTTGCTACCTATGCTGGATAAGCTGCTCCTCGTGGCCCAGGCCGATCAAATGCAATCCAATCCCTATAAAACCTTTACCAATTGAAGAATCTTGGCGGTCAACATACCTGGAATAGCCAAACCTGCTACTCAATTCTATACTTACACTTGTTGGACCACAAGGGACACTCAAGCAACTAGATCATTAACTTCTGAAAGGTTAACTACCTATCAAAATCCCTATGCTTTATTTGTCTCTGCTGCTGGTCACACATTTATTGCAACCGTGTAACCCCAGACCCAATGGAAACAACCCCAACACTGACAATTTGCACAAAGCACCTATCACGAACCAAAACAACCCTTCAAACTAGTAATTATGCTATTGGTACCTCTAGAGCTACTAGACTCAACCCCTTGCAACTGGAACAACCGGAGCTTAGACCCTGTATGCCCATGATGTCTCTATCATGCTACCTTCTCCACTACAACCTTTGATGAGGGGCTCACTCAATCTCGGTATAGGAATGGCTTCATCCCAACCTATGCATCTATTATCCTCTTTGCCTCCGCCCAGAGTGTTTTACTTCGCATTGAACTCAATCAATTGCTTCAATTCCTGTTGTTCTAGGGGTCCTACCATACCCTAGATCTGGGGTTCCTCACCTTTCACCCTTGCTACTAGCTATACACGGCCCAACTACAGCCTTATCCACTTGTTTATTCCATCATCTTATAATGATGTGTATACCAACTCTTCAATCCAATGTGCTTTTAAGAAGGTGGGAGCAAAACAAAACCATTCATTACTCAAACACGTCTACAACCTTTTGTTTGAGATAGCAGCTACATCAAAGCCAACATGCCCATGCCATTTGACCCACCTATGAGCCAACCAAAGATTATGGGGGTATCCCCAACGACCTCAGAGAAAATCGTCACTATTAGCCTTCATAGACAATATTCATTAGCAATATTTTACACTCTTTGTACCCACTTGTACTTAGAGACATTCTAACCGATAGCCCCTAACAGTAACTTATATTTCTCTATTCGAAACAGGAGCATCACATTGCATATGAAACTCACATAGCGTCATAGAACATGTAACTACATTCTTTACCTCGTATCACCTCTTCATTCGGGGAGATCTGTTTACACTTATCAATAATTGGGAAAGGAGCAGAAAGAACCAACTTAGTAATTCGTCAATTCTGTTTTGGGCAAAATGCATGCCATCTTTGTTGCTAGAAACCCTTGATCAAATGTTTACTTACAATGGGTATAGGTACGTCAACGAACCAAACGACAATGTTTTCTTCTATAAGAATGGCCATTTAGCCAGGTAGGGAACAACAAATCATCACTCTTCAACCATATTAGCAGGGGAAACCATCATCTATCTCTATATACAAGATCTCCTGGGTCCTACCTACCTATTTCATCTTCTTGTTCCTACCTACTTATTGTAGGAGATACAATTCCATACAGGAACCATCACATTGTGTTTAGACTACATAGTATAATAATACATGCTTTTTACTCTGATAAATGAGACCTGAATCGCATCATGAAATCATGTATGAGAACTTGGCGACCGAGGACTCAGTTATACTGGACAAAACCCAAACAGAAGCGATGGGGGTCATTGGTCCAAGGGAGCAACACCAACAACAACTATCAACGTATGATGATTGACCCATATATCATTGATTCTAGCTAGGTTACCAACATACATGCATTCACTTCTTACCCTATGCATGTTCTTATCAGTACRATTCAACCAACCTCCTAGCCATCATTGATTGYTRAGYYGTCCATCCSTCCTCATTGAKTGACTGCATCAAGGGGCCTCCCYTGGACCCCTARAGCTGAYCGRTATTACTCGGGTATKAATAAATAAAAGAGAAATCCTACTTAACACCCTAGGAATCCCCYTGTAGACCCTGACTAAGGCATATCCCATGGCTACCCTCAATCACCTCGCCTTAGCCCTACCCATCCKCTTARCATGCTCCTYAGTCAGACYTATGTATTCCTCCTACTCCATCAAGCACTCCTTCTACCCACTTGGTGYTATAGGGMATCTCCCCGAAYTRCTTAGCTATWTTTATTACTCCTAAGTAGGATACTACTACTACTACTTMAGTTTCCTACTTATTRCTGGTATTGTACTCTATTTGTTGGCTGGCTCCTCCATGATAACTTTAGGRATATCACCCAACCGAATAAGTTAGTAATTAAATAATTAGTAGTCTTATTAGGATGAGGAATAAAAACTCATTAGCTATCTTCTCTATACTCTATATTTTATATGAATCTGAGACTATCTATTAGGAGGAATTAAATATTAGACTCTTCTACTTCACTTAGAATATATTCTACTAGACTTAGAACGAACTTCTACTCTCTAATAAATATTTATTTATATACAATATTAGTGTTAGCTCTATTAGTATGAAGAATATGAGCAATCTCGATTTGTATCTTTACTCCCTATTTGTATATACCCACTCCCAGGTCTTCTACTACAGCTACTGGAAAGTAAATTATTTTTTCGTTTTGTCATTCTATTTTTCTATCTATCTATGCTACCCAGCCCTCTATACATCTTTCTATGTTCACTGATCTTAGGTCTTCAATTTCTACCTATGCTGCATAAGCTCCTACCGCTCTACTATCTTTTATGCTCCTGACTCTAGAAGCTATCTCAGTTAGATAACTGATAAGCTATCCAACTAACATCGCTACCCACACCTATAAACAATCACTAAGCAATCGTTAGGAAAGGAACCTCACTAAACATCTCTATTAGAAGCTATCTCACAACCCCATGAGTAAGCTCTCAGAAACCTATCTATTTGTTCCTTCTAACCCTTTCAATACCCAGAGGAAAGATTCGAGTTCGAATTAGAAGGGTTGATTAGGATCCACCACCTCCCTCTCAGTTAACACCTGCCTTCTGGGCTGGGATGGATATATCTCGCTCGGGTGGACCTTTCTCTCTTTTTCAAGGAAGAGTTCCCTTACAAAGCCCCATTAAGAGCATAGTGTCTCTATCCTTCTCTGAGGTTCCAGTCTGACCTAAGTGATTGACGTAGGGTTCTGCATCTAGCAGTCCAATCCGTTAAGTAAGCATTACCTTCCGTCCATGAAGGTCTGACCTGAGCCCTTAGGTCCTAGTCTTATGGAGGCAGAGAGACAGACGAAAGGGAAATATAGACATTGGATTGTTCGGTTGGTTCCATTGCTTTATCCATGGATTTCGTTTGAATAAGGAAATCTGCCTACTCAGGTATTTACCTCGAGTCGTAGCAATCAATCTCACTTCAATAGTTGACGACTGCCAGTGGAATAAACTTGTCAATGTTGGTGCCATAACCCTAATATGGCTACCGAAATCATGGAATATCAGATGGTTCTTCCCTACATTAAATAGACTCCATTGAACGAGCTCACGAAATGGCATACTAGTGCCAACTTCCTCCTTCACCTTCTCTCACCCTTTCAAAGGTGATTTGTCGGAGCATCCCCACTCGTAAGGCAGCTCTCTCACACGAGAATATATATTATTGACATCACTTAGAGGACCAACTGGCTGGCATGTTCAACTAGGACTGGGAAGATCAAACCCATGTTCACTCGAGGTCACATCCAAAACATAAAGGAATAACCGATCAATAGAAGAACATAGCCAATCTCACTAGCTTCCGGGGAAACTACTTATTTGAAAACATAACTGCCCGAGCTGCCCTAGAGCCCGAGTGGAGGTTGCTCTGTTCGACCTATGGATAAATGCTATGAATTACAATCTGTACTAATGTGACTATTCAAATCAAAGGTAGGCACACTATAGTATAGGGGTGAATAATCAAACTATTTTGGCCATCAAATCCTATCCCTTAAAGTAGTAGGTTCTATCCTAGAGCTATGCCAGTATAGAATCTTTTTCTTTCCTTCAGTTGTGAAGTAAGTATTCTTTCTACCAAGATGTATATTAAATGTAGTAAATTAAGTCTTGTTGGAGGTAGGTGTTAGCCGGACCCACTGGAGGTGCTTTCATTCACTGATCCTCCCCCCTTCTTGGTCATTCCCCTCGCTCGATTTATCCCATCTCAATCCGGAATGACCAAACCAAACTAACTAGTCCTTGCGGAACCCCTAAGTCCAATAAGCTGGAAGACCAACTAGCAAGATGCACCAGGCAGGAGGACAGGATAATTCCAATTAGTTGGTTGGGCCTGGAATAAGAAAGTGGGCATGGAGGAGGATAAAAATGTTGTTCTGAATAGGCAGGCCGCTCGACTCAGCACTTCGAGAATTCTGTTGCCCTTTTGATCAGTTTCAAATTGATGGTCATGCTAGATAGTAAGACATAAGAAATCTCGATTGTTGGTGGTACGTGATAGATTGTGCCCTTGACATGCATGGCATAAGATTGGAAGGACAACACCTGAATTACCATTATGGCGCATGACTTGCTGTGATTTCCGTTCTTTTCATGCTTTAATTTCTCATGGTGACACCAGCTGCCTCCCTGTACGACATTGTAAGACTCCTCTTATGGAGAAGTTGGAGAAATCCGGGAAGTTGAGGGGCGATAGAGTTATAAGGCTTGTGGTACTCAATTCGTTATTTCTTTGTCGCTTGATGATTGGGGCTTGAGAGGTGGCGAAAAACGACAAACCACAAGTCATTACTTTTAGGAGAATAACTAATCGCTTCATCGGGCGAGACTCTTGACTCGGACTAGGCTTGAGCCGACGAGTGACGATTTGAACTTGGAGACCGAACTTTCTAGCCCTATTGGGTTAACCGAGATACACTTGGACAAGGTGACCCGATGAGCAGTAATATTGAATGAACACTTATAGATCTTATAATGTTTTTACTATTCCGTTCATTTCTTCTTACTTTGGACTAAGACACCCGACGACAATATTCAAACCTCACACTTAAGCACTTTGATTCGAGGACCTATTTAAAGCATTGAACATGCCCGATAATAAGACTCTTTGAAAGATACTTGGTCTCTTCCCTTTTCAAAAGTACTTAAAAAAACTTCAAATTTGAAAGACTAATTGAACTAGGGCTAAAAATTGAACTTTACAACATGACTTAACTGTGACTCTTGAGCACCAAAATAAATTTTGGGGGTCAACAACAGCTCTAGCAGGGGACAACTTCCCCCCGTATAGGGTGCTGAGAATCCTAGTTATCTCCAGTTTAACCCTTATTCGGACTCAAACTTCGGGAAGATATTCTTGAATCACCTATTCCTGATTCACCTATTCTTCCCTTTGAACCAAACTATTTATTTAAAGGTATGTACAAGTGGAAAATAAGGCGCTCTTTTTCTTTTTCAAAGAAATGAATCATTGGAAATAAGGGTTGAGATACTGCCCATTGACAGGCAATGTTAAGACCTTGTTTTCCAAAGTCTGTGAAAAATAAGTATGCTTACCAACAAGCTTGTGGACTTTGAGCGGTCTCAGCTGCTGCCATGATCTCCTACTTTTTCATGCCTTGAATCCCAAAAAAGAAGGACAAGATCGTCAACTTGGAACTCCCTTAATCTGGCTTTCTTATAAAAACTCTTATTTACCTTCTGTTGAGACAACACAGCTCTTTCAAAGGCTATTCCATCCAATTGAACCAACTCTTGTATCCAGTGGTCCACAACTCCCTTCTCGGTAAAGACTTGCTTGATCAACTTCTGGCATTGCTCACAAGGTTTCATAAAAGAATGGACATTGCTGAAGGACAACCTTTCATAGCCCTCTCTCAAGATTTTGTGAGCAGTGGATTTGGCTTCTTCCTGGGTGCATCTCTTTCAACACGTGCTGGGACGAAACGGTATCAATTTCATTATCAGAGGAGTAAGGAAATCTTTGAAACTTTTTGTAATAATCTGGACTTACTAAGACTAGAGCATCAATTAATGCCCTATTGATGCTTCCAAAGTCATCCTTAGTTCCGTAAGACCATTTTCTCTCCTGGTCCTTCTTCATCAGGTTGGTGATGGGCTTGGTTACCCCAACGAAATTTGGAAGAAACCTCCTGAGGAGAGTGATCTTACAGAAGAAGGATTGAACTCCCTTCTTGGTTCTTGGTAGGTCAATTTGTTGAATAGCCCTTACCCCTTCTAGATCTATTTCGACTCCTTCTCTGGATACAATATGGCATAACAACTTTCCTTCTGTTACCTGTGACTTTTATGAGATTCAAGGAGATACCATATTCTTTGCACCTACCAAAACCCTGTTTGAGATGTTCCACATGATCAGCTCTGTGCTTCAAGGAAATAGTTGAATCATCTAAATAGATGACAATCATTTAATCCTTCGTACCCCTAAAAGAAAAATCCAGCATGGCTCTATGGAATGTAGCATCCACATTCATTGAGCCAAAAGGCATCCCATGCAAAGGTACCCCATGAAGTTGTAAAAGCAGTCTCTACTTTATTGTCTTCAACCACCAAGACTTGATTGTACCCTAGAGATCCATCTAACACATATGGCATCTCAGATCTTGTTACTTCCTATAACATTCTATCCATGTTGGGTAGGGGGTAGTTTTCTCTTAAAGATGCTTCGTTCGAATTTCTGGAATCAACCCAGAGTCTTATATACCCATTCTTCTTTTCGATTGGAACTAGATTGGCAACCCAAGTAGAATATCTCAAAGACACAATGATCTTGCCTTGAAGAAGCTTTTCCAAGTCTTTATTAATGATAGATTCTAGCTCTGGATTGATTGGCCTCTGCTTCCCTTGGGCTTAGCATCAGGCTTAAGAGGAATTTGATGTTTCATAATGTCAACATTGTAAGTCTTTAGTTCATCATAACGCCATGCAAACACATCTTTGTATTCTTGGAAGGGCTTCAAGAACAACCATTTTTTCTTGCATACATGTTTTTCCAAACCTGAGAATCCTTGGATCTTCTTGGGTTCAAAGATTGATATCTCGAGTGGCTTGGGCATCAACCTACTTATTCCCGATTTGGGCCTCGTCTTGGTAATCAAAGATTTGCTCCAGATCTACCAATCCTCACCCAATTGGTTTTGAGTCAAATAATCTTTTCTCCATCGGGCCTTTCCTGAAGGATTGCTTCCTGAGAATGGTAAGATTCTTGTACATCTATCTGGCGATTCTCAATTCCCCATCGCCCCTAAGGAATATTCCTATTTGATGATCATAATAAAATACTGGCTAGTTCTACACATTATTAGGCATTGTTGGGCGATATACTACCTCAATCTGCTATTTTTCTAGGCGTAACGTCTTTCCACCTTTGTCCGATGCAGACAAGCGACTACGTTCCTTTGAGGGGAAAAAATAGGGCAGCCAACCCACCTAGGCTATTGGTTCGATTGATTCAGCGGCTTGTTCAACACCACATAAAAGCCCAGTTCTCTCTCTATGGTATGGTGATTCATGAGAGAAACATTATCATTCGAGTGCGAGACAATAGATGCTCCACTTTCCAATCAAGAGTGGAAGTCAAAGTTAGCCACAGGTCCATAAAGGAGTTGGAGATGTCCGAGATACTTCTAGTTTGCACGAAGGGGCGGGCGAAGGGAGCCTTCCTTGTCCCCCCAGAAAATCAGGCTCAAGCGATATGGTGTTCGTTCTCTCTCCTCTATTGACGTATTTCTGCATCTCGTGTAAATCAAGCCCGCTAACTCACACTCGTGGAGGGGTCGTGAATGGATGGAATTCCCGCGTTACATCATCTAGATCTTGGATTTACAACCAACCCGGTTTGGGGAGTGAAAACTGTTATACTACACTACTCTTTTTCTTGGCATAGAAGAACAACAGTAATAAGATGAAAGCTTGGGGATCAAAGCCAGTCGTCTACTTTATGGTGGATAGAATGGATGGAAATGCCCCGCCTGTGGTTTGTGTCCAGAGGGAGTATGGCATGGAGTAAGAAACTCGGAGCCAAGCCCTGGAAAACCAACCAAGCGTGGGCAGGAGAGTTAGTCCAGGTTTCCCTATGTAAACTTGAGATATACCAAGTTTCATTACCTTTTTGATTGACCAAATTCTGAGTTAGAAAGAAGAAAGGAAAGTGGGAAATACCACCGGATCAGGGCGGGGGATGATCGTGCTATACGACCGATTAAAGGTATTTCTCTTCGAGCGCCTTCTGTTGAGATCTATTCTGGCATTATGCTTATTAAATCATTCATGCATGCCATCCTAGGCAATCGATCCGGGGTCTTTATATATCTTCCTTCATTCACGGTCATCATATGTAGCTAATTCGTTGTCTTCTCTCTATCGGGAAGAATCGAACCGTAATGATCTCGTAATCGTGAAGACTTTCTTGCTGGATTAATAGAATAAAAAGGTAAGGTCGTAAGGCCAATAATGAGAGTTCCACCCCCATAAAACCCATCCCCAAGTTGTTGATTCATTCAAGAATAAAATCGATCAATCAATGGGCAGGCGACGACAGGCAGAAGAGTTGGGGTTCTCCTGCAACCTCCACTTTTGAATTAGATTCTTTAGCACTCCCACCTTACCTTGAGTTGAATATGCAACGAGGACTATTCTTGATAATATTCTTTATTTCTTATGACTATTATTTACACCCCACCCTTCCCAACAAACTTGCTTGGTGCCAGCCCCTCCACACCTGGTGCCTGAATATAGGGATCTTCTTCCGAAGCCTCACTGGTTTAGATCGGGCCTTCCTTTATATATGCTATTTATCTATATTTACTTTTCAATTGATATTTCTATTTTATATTGGGTGGGCTTCACTTTACATAGATTCATTTATATACATTATTACTCCCGATGCAGGAAAGATTTCAACCCCTGTCCCTGTACCTCGGACCCACCATCACAGACCATGTTGAATAAGGTTCTGTGCTTCTTGAATCACACCACTTCAGCCAACACTCTGTGCCTGTGATTGCTGCATTTAGGGAATGACCGCCCTGGGTGGGAAATCCACCTACTTTAAGACTATCTGTTGGAAAACTCAGTTGTTCTTGTGGTATGAGATCATCGTCGGAGCTGCCTTGATTTAGGAAGGAACTACAACTTGAACAACTTCTGAGTACGTGCTTGGGCATTTGCACTATGACCAGTTGTATGAACTTTTTAAGCCGCTTACACTAGGAATGTGGTGGGTGGCGAACAACCTTGCTTCTTGGATGGATTGGATCTGTGTGGGAACTGCCCTATTGGATGGAATACTGCCTTATGATGATATGTTAGTCTTGGGTCGGCACTATTACCAGTCTATTATATTTATAAGCCTACACTATGTTACTTGCACTTTTAGACTAGTCGTACTTTATAAGCCTACTTTATGAAAGGAAGTTTTACAACTCACTCTTTGATTGTTTTCACTTACTGACTGCCCTCTTTTATTGATTCAATACATCAGTCAGACTCCTCAGATTGGAAGGGAAGGCTTGGTGGGTACTTAGAGAATTCGTATTACCTTTTGAAGCCTACTTACTTTACCTTTATTTACTGCCTTCTTCACCCAACCTTTGTTTATGGAGTGATGCCTGCCCTTAACAACCACTTGCTCCAGGAATACTCAGTAGGTATGGCATTATAGTCTATTTACTTTTACTGTTACCAACTACCCCTCTTTAACAACCTTTCCCCCTTACTTCATCCTAACTACCTATCCACCTGAAAAACTAGACCTGGGTAGCCCTATACCACTTGGATTCATGAATGAATGCACTTAGTGAGTCGGGACTGCTATGAACCCCTTCTCTTATCAGTAGATCTCAGGATGGGATCAGAGCAACTTCATCCTTACTCTTGATTACTACCCACCTTCAGACCTAGACCTCGTAGCCCTACTTGCTTAATTAACAACTTATTAAAGTGGATATTGCACTAGACTTACTCTTATTGGGTCGGGATCAACCCACCTTACCCAGACTTTCCACTTACTGCCTTCAACCTAGGAAATGGAGTTATGCCCATTGCTGAAGCCAGGAACACCTTCGTACAAGAGCCCTACCTTGGTTCCACACAAGCTATTTACCCACCTTCAGACCTAGACCCTTATACTTATATGCTAATTGGATTAGAAGCCTAGGGAAAATATGAACGTTTGTCCCTCACCCTTCCTCGGGTAAGGAAACACTGAGACCAGGGTGGGGTAGTGGTCTGGGTACGTCGTACTGTTTGGGACTTGCCAACGATGTTGTGGGAGGATTACCAACTCGGATGGATGCTTGCAAACGATAAGGAGGCTGATGCATCCGAGCTTGCCCACCAACGTCTATATTCATTCCAGTGTCCATCAAACAAACTTCTTCCAGCTCCTTAAGGGAACTACATTCATTGAAACAGGCACTGAGACATTCCTGCGTCTACATTCATTCCATCGTCGGGACTTGAATGCAGATATGGAGAATGCAAGCTGGGGCAATCAGACTGTGGCTAAACAAGTGAATTGGCACCTCCTGGGATGGGGTATGAGAGACTGTTCCTGTAAAATAACATCCTGTGCACGTCGAACGGGTAACAAACATATAATCGACACCTTTCTTGGCACATGGAATCTATAAAAGGTAATGTCAAACAACTGGGTTTGTTGCTATTGGGAATGACCCTTGCTAACTTACTCACCTCACACTCACTTACTCACAGGGCACGTGGTATGGAGAATGGGTAACAAGGCGCATAGAATCGCTTCCCTCCATTCTTATGTACGTCGAAACGGTGGCTCTAGAAAGGCAAACACATATAGAATCACACCTTCCAGGGGACAGGGTAAAAACAACTGGTGGTCACGTACAACTCCTTCTTGTTCGCGTAGAACTGTTGGAGAGGGGTATTGATAACTGGTGGTCAAAACCTCCTAGTCACGTCGAACTGGGCATGGGTTATAGAAAACAGGTGGTCACGTAATCTGGGGCACGAAATATAGGGACGTATAACTGGGCACGACAACTTCCTGTGTACAGTGGATCGAGAACAGGTGGGCAGTCAAAACCTCCAACTGAGTAAATTATTTTTTTATTATTGAAACATGCCTTTTCATCACGTCTCTCTCCATGTTAGGCGGGATACATTCAATGGAGTCATTGGTTGAGCAGGGATACTCGGTTGAGCTACTTGGCAGGCTTGCTTGGCTACTCTGCTTTCCTTTGATACTCCACTGGGCTGGAGACAATCGATGCCAGTAGGTCAGCTGAGAGTGACTCATCGCCAAAACGTCAGCTTATAGCCAGTGGTCGATGAAACCATAGAAACCCTCCAACTATACCCTCTTACTCGACCTCGATATCAACCCTCTACGTGAACCTCTACTTATACCTAGATCCCCTATCTCTATAGAATCATCAGAATGTTCTTACCTGGGCTAGATCGAAGGAATTACGATGCGTTACATACCTTAATTCACAAGAGGGAGGTTGGTTCATAATGGGCGATTAAGAAAAAATAGAGTCACTTTGGATAATCTCATATATAATGCCAGTTACCACACCTATACCTTGAAGAGGCCTTATTTAGGTGAATACACGGATACCATCTTCTCTTTAGCACGACCATTTGGGGAAGGCAAGAAGTTCGGGTACACCAGATTCCTCTACGATCCTTCTCTTTTTCCATTTTCAGTCACATCAAACTCGTTTTGTTGAGGTACAAAGCACCCTCATCGGGGCACTCAAACTTCAATTTTTTATTAATTTAATAAAGCACGCCCTTTCAGAACATTTCTACATTCTAGGCGGGATGGATTCATTGGTTGGGCAGGGATACTCGGGCTGGGATAATCGGCTGATTGACTTGGCTACTTAGATACTCGACTGGGTGGGATGGCATACACATGGCTCCCAGGATCGGTTGAGCTTATAGTATTTTCTACTCAGTTGGGTTGCTCGGTTCAGATACTTTGCTTGGAAACTACTCAACTACGCTACTCCACCAGTGGAGTAGTAGCAAAGTCGAGTATCCCACTCCATCTATCTACTCAAACGTGGATGCGCTATTAGGCTCAACTTCTCGAATGGGCTACCGGGCTGGGCTGGATACTTAGTGCCTAGAAGCTATGGATCACAGGTGTTTTCCTTGTGATGTTGCAGGTTTAAAGTATCGGGGCTCGTTCGATCCTTTTCTCGGAGCACTTCGATCCATCCAATTCCGTTTCATTCACCCGGCTGGTCGGATCAAAACTAAGCATTACTACTATTAGATGCTACTCCTGTAGTATCAGGTTAGTATGGAACAACCAAGTGCAGCACATCTGCTCTATATTAGAGAGGTCGCAAGGCGAGCGAAAGGGCAGGAGAAACCACCATGGATGGATAGACTCACTGATATGATAGGAATGCACGATGGATGGTGGGAAAATAACATAAATTAAGGAAACATTAACCAAAAAACAAGTGGGAAAGATCAACTCAGTGAGCCAAGAGAGCGTATCAGACCGATCCTATCATTCAATGATAGAAGCACTATTGCTTCGAGACTCCTTTGAAGGAGAGAAGCGGTCGCCCTCCGCCAAGAACTAATAAATATATGCCGCCTAAACAAATAATAAGAGAAAGATGCTTCCAGCCAGGATCCCATGCCACTATTCGATTGATCTGGATGACAGAGGGGGCGGTTATAATGGAGTACCTTTTTTCTTCGTTGTGCCATCGAGCGATAGGACTAGAAAATAGCAGTGAGTTGGAAAATTCGTAGGTTCGATTCCTGCTGGATGCACTTGGAACGTTCAGTTCAATTGTTGCTCATGGAATTAATATAGCTCTCCCTTCTTGCTTGCTTTGTGGTGCCTACTAGTCGATCGGTCCAATCTCATCTGCGCCCATCCCCCGCTGCTTGTTTTTCTTTGAATTCAATCTATCTCACTCGTCTGCGGTCAAGGCTTCTGTGTAAAAATCCTTTAGGTCTCATTGGTCTTCACTTCGAGCGCTTTTCTTCAATTAGTCAAAAAGGAAAGCAATTCAAGTCTGCCTTCGGATAGCAATCAAAGCGGATAAGCAACAAGGCTGGTCCTAGATCAGCTAGCTCACACTCTAGTCTTCTTTCACGTCATCTTCTGTGCCCCTGTCTTCTTTCGGTCTATTATGGTAGAATATGCGGGGACGTGTAAAGGCCAACCCATATAGGCTGGCAGAGTGGCAGCAGGTAGAATCATAACAGTACGATCAATGGAGGCAGTAGGACTTGGGAGGGGAACTCATTCTTTGTATAACTTACAAATACTCCTTAGTTTAACGTTTCCCACTAGGCTATGAACTCACTTGCCTCATTAGTCTGGAGTATATAAGCCATTAAGAGCTATCCCAAACAGAGTGGGTAATTTTTAGGTTTTAAAACATTCGTCAATTCGTAAATCAACAGTTACAATAGGTGATTCCGTCCTTTCGGCAGGAAGTACTACATAAGATAGCAGTGGTTTCCTACTGTCCATTCGGCAAGAATAAGTAAGTACATAGAGATTTCCGTCCTTTCAAACAAAAGTGTCTATCTTCCTCCCCGGTAGCAGCAATAGCTTGAGTCCTTACAGGTGCAATTCCCAATTCACACACAGAGGTGAGAAAGTAGATGTGTGCCCTTATAGCCATTGTTGCAAGGCTTTCGTGAGCTAGGTTGTCTGCTTCCTCTTTCTGCCTATCACAAACAACATCTTCTGTTCCATTCCAAGTGGAAGGATCAAGACTTCAAAGCTACTTAAATGAATCATATCAGCAGGTGCAAGATGTGCTTCTGTCTCTTTAGCAGCGGCTTCTGTGCTTTTAGCGGCTTCCATGTCATTTTCATCCATGTTTTAATCAAAGTTGTAGTTGTAATCCCATATCCTCCTCCAAATCCTATCTGTATTGAGATAATCCCTTGGGTTTTCACAATCCTATCTGTACTGTATTGAGGTATTGAGTTCATTCCCTAGGCTTAGTTCATTCCTGCTATGCTTAGTTAGTTCATTCATAGTACTAGCTCTTAACTTAAAGCACAGTTGCTATAGCTTCCCTTTTTTGTTAAGAGTTTCTTATATGTCAATATTAGCTTAGTAAGAAGGGGCCTGTTCAAGTGAGTCTTCTGCAACAAGGACAATAGGCTCCAGTAAAGATGCCTTAATTTGCCTTTAAGACCTGATCTATCCAACTCCTGCAATTGCTCTTCTATTGTAGTATACTTTTTATTGGCATATTGGCTCGTCCTCTGGAAGGGCTACTAGTCTTCACAAGATATAGATCTACTATATAAGCGGAAAGGGGATTCTTGCTGCAACTCTTATTTCCAACCTCTTCTTCGGGCTTTGTTGAGCAGTCAGTTGCTTCATTCCATGCCTTCCTACGGGCATTAGTTGCTTCTTCTTCTGGTAAGCAGGATAAGGGGATGTATGGAACTTACTTAGTCCTTTAGAAGGATCTTCCCCGGGAAACTATGCTACTGGTTAGCGGCTGTCCGTCTAATCTTCCCTTCGAGCTCATCTCTGTGGTCTATCCGTCCTTTATCCCAGTTAGCTCATCCCTTGCAACGAATGACTTTCTTTTCATTCAATATCCCATGCCCTGCCCGCTGCCTCCTTCTTTATCGGTGAATCACGTTCATCACGTCTATAAATAAGCTCTTGATAGGGGTTGGCACATTGTTCTCAATCTTTTTGTATGAATTAGTTCCCCTACCCTTTCGCACTCTAGTCCCTTCTTGCCTAGGGTCTATCCCTTGCTTTCAATAGTTTCAATACTTCTGGAGTGCAGGACTTCATCTCGTAAGCCATTTATTTTAGTGTAAGAAGAAGCCCTGTGAAAGCGTCTTCTAGGTGGGAGTAATTGAATAACTATGGAAAAAGGATTTTTTAGGCCTATGGAGTGAGACTTTCTATTAAGAAAAGAGGAATGCCTGTGACATTGCTTAAGCAAAGAATCCTTGCTTGTTCATGACACTCTCTTCTTGGCTTGAGCACTTCGATAGCAATTCCCTCTTTGGAATCAATTGTTGTCTATGATCTTTGGTCAATTCTTGTCTATCGCTCACATCTGTCCTATTCAGTCAGTCAATCTGGTGAATCGCTTTCAGTCTCTCTTTTGCTTGCCTAGGAGATCTCCTTATAATTGCTCTTCCTCTTTTCTGGAATCTTTCTTCCGGAAAGTCTCCCAGTCGATAGTAGGTTCTGAGGTCGATAGGCATCACTTTATTGATTTCAGTATTACGAATATCTCCAGCCCTTGTTGTCTTGAAATAATTCCTCTCCTCTGGCCCTTGCCTTGTTAGCGAATAAGGTTCGAGCTGGAATCTAGAAAGTCTCCCGTAACCGGTCAAATTGGTCAATCCGTCCACGATCACTTCTTTCTTTTCTATTCCTGTATTTTTGTATTAAATAGATCGATTCGTAACTATCTCAATTGGTCTCGGTCCTTTCCCTAATTACGATTTCTTTCTTTTAGAATAGTTCTCTTCTTGCATGCCCTTCCCTTGAGAACTCTATTACTGTACTTCTGAGTCAGAAATTATTCACTCTATTGTTGGTGCAATAGTGCCTTTCGTTAAACGATTGAAGTCATTTCAATAATAAAGATATTTCTCTTCGGATCGAAGGTACAATGCAGAATGTCACATACGGCTCTGTGAGAGTGATTCACGTATGGTTCCTTTGCGGAGGGCATGATACAAACACTTGTCAGGTCCAGTGTTACAAGCGGTCCATGGAGATGCATCCTTACAACCCAGTCTATAGACCCTGTTCGTGAATGGCTTTTAGAGAACTAGAAAACAGCATTTGATTCTTCCTCCTGTGTTGGAGGTTTTCTACGTAGGTCCAAATCTCCCCCAACCAACAACCCAGAGGACAAGTATTGAATTGTTGTCGCTCACTGCACTTCGTTTAATAGGTCACAGGGGTTTTTATTCTTTACAAAATGTGTTGTGTTCCCATATTAATATTATAGGGCGCTCACTGCACCCCCTTACTAATTAATAGGTGCTCTGGCGAGGATCCTTGGCCTAAAGGACCCTCAAACGGTTGGGCGCCTAATCATCAGGCTAAATGACTTCATGGATTCATGTCCACATAGGACATACAGATAGAATGGATTGATTGATGCTGTGGGGACTATTCATATCCCTACAGATGGGGCAGGCGCCCACTTCCATCGTAAAGGTCCCCTATTTTGATAGAAGGGATAGGCAAGCGATAGCGGCATCAACTATCAACTCTATAGGCGGGGCCCCACCCTATGAAATGAATAGGGCAAGTGTTCCTTCTAACCATCTTGAGTTGAACCGCTCTGGTTACTACAGGCTCACGAGGCACTCGTTGTAGGTCTCTTATCAGGTGGAAGAGTATCTTCGAGATGGAGGGAGATGGGTACAGGTCGGTCCTTCAGGTACGGGTCGGAGGGTCCTTCCACCTTTTCACTTCGGGCCAGGGGAGCAAAGAACTGGAGTCTATTTTATTGACTCCGATCCCACACCCTTTATTTATTCATCCAGGGGGATTGGTTCAACAGTGGCCTTACCACCTCTACGTCGCCTTCTTTATACCCCGCTTCCTACCTTTACCCTTTGCACAGATAGGTTCTAGATGGAAGGATATAGTCATGGAAAGGCCACCTAGACGGAACAAGGAAAACTTTGATAAACTAATGACCGATCCGGAGGAAAACAGAAGGGGAATCCAATAATAGGTTAAATAGAGTCTATAGGCTTTTAGCTAGCCTAGAGCAGCCGCATCGTTAGCAACCGGAGAGGGGGCCCCTGATCTGTTAGATAATAAATAAGGGCCTATTAATATGAAAAAGGCGATAGCCTATTAATATGAAATAGGGATCACCCTATGAAATAGGCGAAAGGCAAGAGTAGGTTGAACGACCTTTAAGCGAATGCCTTGCATTTCCCCAGGTTTACTAGCCATCCCAGTAGGCTACCCTACTAACCATGAAGAGGAAAGCCTACCCAACCTGGTTTGGGGATCTGTCACTAGCGGTTGGCTGTCTCCCTATGGATAGGGGTCTGATGGCAAGGAGTCATCTCTTGGATAGGGACGCAACTTACTTAGGTTCTCAGATCGATCAAAAAGACCTCGAATGAACTGAGCCGTTCAGTCGCTCCATAGAGGAAGGAAAAGGGCAGCTTCAACAAACAAGGATTCCTTCTTTCGATCCGACATTTGCTCACTCAATTGCCACCCTTAGAGCTTGTACTCTGTTTCGTCAAAGGTTTCGTACTTGTCCAGGATCCTTCCCTCATGCTTCTGGATAGTGTTCAGCAAAGATGGAAGTGCTTCCACATCTATATGAACTATCCACGATACACCTGTACCCGCTTTTCCGTCAGATCTAGGATCGACAATTGACCCTTCTCCGTCCAGTGGTGCATTGGGAGTGGAATATGCTTATTCCATAGAATCCAAAGTGCCGCCACCCCCTCATAGTCCCTATCTGTAGGAGCCATCATTGGAAGGTGATCGCTCATCGGAGTGCACTTCTTTCCCACGCTCACAGCAACCCATAGCTGCACAGGTTGTGTCAGGGCTATGGTGCACAGCCCGGTTGGATTCTTCTTTGGGTGTCCCCAACCAAATGGAATCCGAGATCTTGCTCATCGTTTTGGCCTTTATCTAGATATTAACCACTATCTATATATTGAACCGCTATGCTATATAGGCAGGCTGGGACCGAAGTGAACATAAAAGGATGATTATTATAATGAATAAGAGGCACTTTATCTTCGGTCGATATTATATATGTAATATGAAGTGAGGTTGAGATACAACTTGCTGCAACACTCACTCGACCCTCAACCGTTCACTATGAGTAGGTTTCGTGCATTCCAACCCTCCTTACTGATTGATAAAGTGGTAGAGTGCATGCAACGTTCGCTATCGCTCCTCATGGTGATGAAGAGATTTTCATGCTCTCTATCCTTCCCTTACTCTGAAAGTACAACAAGGTTGAATGCTTTTAGAACCCTTCCCTTGGTGCCACAAGAGAACCCCCATTTAGTGGATGGATTCAAGTATCTTCTTTCCTAACCTTTATGGGTGAGAAATAAATAACCTCTATCGGACGAGCACTTTGTCCCTCAAAATGGCAAAGAGAAAGCTATTTATTACTCGATCTAATGCATTGTCCATGTCTAGATTTATGATCATTCCCTTCTCCTGAGCCAATTTGCTGCTAGAATGGATGGATTCCTGGAATTAGTATTGTTTCGGCTGAGCCTTGCCCAGGATACGATTGAGTCATTATCACCCCATTGCTAGGAATAGACCTATTTGCCTTTCATTATTAACTTTTACCAACTACCTACCTGAATACCTACCTATACTTGTTAGCTCCTAGACCACTTGACTTTGGGACAGGATAAGATTCACCCAGCGAGAAAATTACATACAGTCTCACATACAACCATTACAGAATACCCACCGGAAGACCTAGACCTTGTAGCCCTAGACATTTTGGATGAATGAGGCGCTTAGAGCACGGTATTTCTTTACTTGCATGAATGACTTAGTTAGGAGGGAATCCTATGAGACCTTACCTTTGAAGCACCGGATTGGATGGAATGGATGGATAGATGATAGATCAACCTTACCCCTCTCTTACTACTGCCTTCACCTAAGAGCAATTCCTAGTCCAGATTAAGCAACTGATCCCAGCGATTCAGAAGTAGATCTCCATAATTACATATATAATGAGATATATATTTGTATACAATATTCTTTTCTATTAGGGTAGATCAATTATGAGAGTCACTGCATAATTACATATATAATAATAGCATTGTCGAAGGATAATTCAGTGTCTTTTCTAGCTCTGCTTTCAACCTGAGATGAAAACCAAATCTAGTGATATGACGAATATCTAATTAATTATTGGAAGATCCCGCTCAGAAGGTGTGTTTAGCTCCCTCATATAGGAAGCAGTATTACGTGTCTTGTTTAGTTAAAACGCCTGAAACAAAACCCTACATTGAGTGGGTCTCCCAAATAGACGGCTGCTAGGTTCAAGCGGCCTTGCTTTCTTTCATTTTATCCTGCCCAGTCTTGACTCAAAATGAACCCTAGCTATATGCTTAACACATGCAAGTCGAACGTGGCTTGCTTCCCGATATATATTTTTTGGTTCGGAATAAGGCGGAATTGAGGAAATAAAATAGAATGAATGGTCATGTAAGGAAATAAAAGAGAGAAGGGTTGTTGAGTAAGGTGGTCGAGAAAGCAAGGTAGGGAACTTAATCAATCACAGTGGAAGGGCCTCTGTGAATTCAGCATTGACTAGATATCTATAGGAGAAAGGGGATGTTAGGACTTTCTATTAAGGTGAAACAGGTTTGTTGACCACTGGCAATATCCATCGAATTCCACAATAACATGAAATCACAATTCATTCTATCTTATATCTTTATACTACGTTACCGGGCGGGCGCCCAACTAGATGCTGCCAAATCACAGCCGTAACAAATTTCTCACTTTTTACGAAATCTACTAGACGAGGTGCGAAGCAAGATACGAATCAAAAGACGGATTAATATTCATTCAAAAGATTATAAAGAAGTTGAACCAAATCGGGGAAGCCCAAGTGTTGAGAATCTTTGACGTCCCCCCGGTCCCTTGCCACCTGAAGACAATCCTCCCATGTAGAAAAAAATTGGACAGTAATCTCATATTTCCGTAATTCCGGCAAAGTGGATTCGATTTGTCCCAGCGTTATGTTCCCTCGAGGGGAAAAATTTCGACTGCAAGGAAATAGCTCGAGCTATCCGAGAACAAAAAAAGGTTGGTATGCTCCCTTCCTTTATAGCATGAAAACCCAAAGAGGCACTCGAATCTATCTAATATCTCCACCGGCTCCAAAGCATTTTCCGTTACTCGAAGGAGGGAGATAAGAAGAATTTGTTGAGTGCATGTTGCTATTTTGTCGCAAATCGCTTGGAAATATTTATCCCGATCCCGCCGCTGACTTTTTTCCTCGTGGGATCGACCGTGTCTTTTATCGATAGATATCCCAGCTAAGGCCGCAAGTTCATGACAATTCTACTTCCCTACCTGTTCTATTAACCAACCTTTATATACTTTCTCACTGAACTTAGTGTGATTGTGCTGGGCTTCGCTTTACACAGATTCGTTTATATACATTATTCCCGATGCGGGGGGAAACTGTTTAACATCGCTGGTGGGGATGCCCAGTGGAAATTAGATTGGGCCAACCCTCTCTCTCCTATACTATTATCTGAGCACACAGAATTGTTAGGAGTTAATTTACCTTAACGATTTAGTTAGATCAAACTGTTTCTAACAGTTACTTAGTTACTTCCGTTTTTGAAACTGTAAAATTGTTTTGTAATCTTTTATATAACTCTTATGAAGACAATAATCATAGTGTTCAATTCCCAACATTTATGTATTCTCTCTCTGTTTCTGTTTAATCTTCCATTATTTCTGTTTACATGGTATCAGAGCAATAGGTTGGGAGAAGGCAATTCCTATTGCTGTTCTCTTCTGAATCCTGTTAGATTTTCTTTCACATTTTTCTTCCATAGTGAAGAACATAGAAGAATTTCAGAACGTTGTGACTGTTGCAGCCTACCAATTTGAAGAAATTGTCAGCCAATTTGAAGAAGTGCCACAGAGCTGCCACCGGTCTTGAGAAGAGATGTCCGTCAGTTTGAAGAAGTGCCACAGTGCTACCACCGGTTTGGAGAAGAGTCACTGCCGCATTGGAAGAGGGTGTGGCTGAAAATTACAGGCTTGGAATTTCCTTACATTTTTTATTTACTCTGGATTTTGTTGAAGAGTATTTATAAAATTTGGAGTTTATTTAAAGTTTCATTGAAATATGAAAATCACTTGGAGTTATATATAAAAAAAAAATTTTGGCATTAGAAAAATGTTTAGTTCTTGGTCAATTCAAGCACCAACTCTAGTTGGTTCCAATTATGATTTTTGGAGTGAGAAGGTGAAAGCCATTTTACAAGGTCAACGATGTTGGGATTGTGTCGAAACAGGGTTCATAGAACCTGATGCAAATGTTGTTGCAGCTATGATTGCTGTTCAAAGAAAAACATTAGAAGAACTTAAGCAAAAAGAAGGAAAAGCCAAATCATATATTTTAGTTTCATTAGATGATTCTATATTTCCTAAAATTATTGGTGCCAAGACTGCTAAAGAAGCATGGGATATTCTTAAGTTAGCTTATAAGGGTAATGATAAAGTGAAAACTGTAAGACTTCAAACTCTTAGAACTCAATTTGAAACCCTCAAGATGAGTGAATCAGAAAGTGTTGATCAGTTTATGACTAAAGTGATGGGTATTATTAATTGACTTAGGATTAATGGCAAAAAAGAACTCACAGAGCAAAGATTAGTTGAAAAAGTTCCTAGAAGTTTACCTAAGAAATTTGAAATGGTAGTTACTGCTCTTCTTGAGTCGAAAGATCTAACTAATTTTTCTATAGAAGAATTGACTGGTTCATTGTTATCTCATGAAGCAAGG
>JZKD02S1673379.1:819328-837148 GCA_000966675.3 Picea glauca
GTTGGAGATGAAGTTTGGCTTTACATCAGTAAGGAGAGGATTAAAGGAGAAGGTAAAAAATTGAAACCGATTCGATATGGTCCTTTCAAGATTATCGACAAGATTGGTAACAATGATTTTCGTTTAGATTTGCCTCCTTATACACAAATGTGTGAAGTTGTTAATGTTGAGAATTTGAAATTGTATGAGCCTCCTTTGATTGATGATCAAGGAGAGCATCTTCAGATTCCTTCTATAGATGATTTTTCCCCAGAATATCTTACAGAACTGCATGAAGACACCATCCTTGACAGGAGAATGTGAACTTCAAAACAAGGAAATGTGGAGTATCTTCGAGTTGGTATTAAAGGTTCAAATCCAAGAAAATCCAAGTGGATTGAGGTTGTAAAGGTGAGGGAGTTATACCCTCATCTTCAGATAGACTGAAAATAGTCTTTTGGAGGTCCAAAAGCTTTCCAATGGGGAGGTGTGATCTAGGGGATCAAATTTTGCTCAAAAATTCAAAGTGTTCGAAATCGCTTCAAATCAAACGAGAGCGTAGGCCTCATTGTTACGAACCCAACACAACTCATTTGAGTTCAAACGGACGCCAGGAGTGAGAGATATCGCATTCTGTTCAAAATGACAAACAGGCAAAAAAAGGGATGCTGACTGTACAGTCTGTATGGACACTGACGTGGTAGGCCATATGACATGTGGCAGGAAGCTATTGAGACAGTTGGCATGTGACATGGTTTGTTGGTAGCGAATGAGATGGCGACACATGGCCCAATCAATAGCCGCCACATGTCACCTGTTTATTGGATTAAAATCTTTGCACTTGGCAGGAGTCGACCCAGTGACCTCCGGGCAGGGTAAATCCTTGGGAAAGGTTGCCCAATCGGCGCACCTACATATGTTACTTAACATATATATGCATTGTAATATATTTGAATTTGCAAAATTGTGTATTGGGGCGTGAACCGGGCCGGGGCTAAGCCCCGGTCCATGGTTATATATGTATTGCATACGACCGGTGCTACGGGTGGTTAAACCAACCATAATATATATGTTGTAACCGTTTGAAATGCGCACGGTTTGACATAACATGTGACCAACGTGTATGCACATGGTTTAACCATACGGTTTTGTAAACGGTTTGAACTTTAGCCCTGTTGTGTTTTGCACACGGTCATGTGTTGACCATGTGCCCACGGGCCTTGGTAGTTAAAGGCTGACGCGTAACCGTTCGACAGTTTGTACCGGTTCTGCGGTTGCACCCAGTGCCAAGTTTTTACGCTTAAATATGCGTGTGGGCTAGGTTGAGCCAACAAGGGTGCGTTTTGTAGATGCAGAGACAACAAGCTTGAAGGGGGGACTTCTAGGAAGCCTATCTTCTTCAATTTTTGGCCAAACGAGGTGCTAAAAAATCCTAACTAGGGGTTTTTGGACATTTTGAAGCCATTGGAGTAGTCTATTTGGAATTTTGAGCATTGTAAAGAACATTTTTGAGCACTTTTAGCAAATAATACAAATGATCCATTGGAAGCTGGATCAGGAGATGTAGCCCAAGAGAGGGGTGAACTCTTTTATCATTTGTTGTGTTATGTGTTTTCTGTTCACTGTTATTGTTGTTGTTTATATGCATATTGAATGAGTAAATACTATTAAAGTTGTGTTGCAAATTTGATCCATTTGCATTTTAACACATAAATTTTACTTGCAAATAATTTCAAGAATACAAGTCTTCTTCATTTTTAGATCAATTGCTTCTCTTCCGTAGACGAGAAAGAAAGGAGAATTACCAATAGAAGTTTTCAGTGTCACCCTATTAGCCCAGAGTGCATTAAAAAGCACATTGTGACAGTTTTTGTGGTTTTCGAAAACTGTCCTCTTAATGATTTTGATCAAATTTGTGTTTGTTGATTCTGCTAAGCCATTTCCTTGGGGGTAATAGCTGGCAGAATATTTCAGTTTGATACCTTTTTCTAAAGAAAAAACACTCATATCGAGGGATGAGAAGTAAGAAGCATTATCGAAGACCAAACATTCGGGAATGTCAAATCTAGTAATAATATTCATGTTGAGGAAAGATATTGCCTAATTAGTGTTCACTACTTTTAGTAGTGGAGCCTCGGACCATCTGGTAAAATAATCTGTTATTGTAATGATGTCTTTATGTTGTTGTGAAGAAGTGGGTTTAATTGGCCCTATGATGTCGAGACCCCATTGCTGAAACAATGAATCCACAGTCACAGGCTGCAAAGGGAATGCTTCCTTTTTTACTTGTCCAATAGCCTTCTGAAAGATTATGCATTTATGACATAATCTATGGGCATCTTTGAACAATGTGGGCCAATAGTACCGAGATCTTAATAACTTGTGAGCAGTGGTATCTCCACCGAATTTCCCACTAGCTTCACCTGCATGAAGTTTAGATAATACTTTCTCTGCTTCATCTCTTTCCAAACAATGCATGAGTACGCTATGAAAAAAATTACGAAATAATACGTCATTTACCAACTAGAAAGGTGAAGATTTGAGTCTTAATGCTCTTCTATTTTTTGGATTGACATGGCGAGGAGTAGAACCGTGTGTTAAATAAAACTTAATGTCATCGAACCAAGAATTAGCAACAACTTGTGTACAACAGATCTGATTTTCATTATGTTGATTTACAATTGAGACATTAATTTGACTCTGTTGTTCTTCAACCGAATCAGCCACTAGTTTGCATAGACCTTGACCTCTGACAATTTGTGCAAGGGTAATTTCGAGGTCATACTCTTGTAATGATGTCATCTAGTTTTCCATTTTTTCACCCAATTCCTTTTATACTAGTAATTTTCTAACAGCAGGATAATGCACAATGACTTTAGTTCTAGATTTCAGCAAGTATGATCGAAAATGTTTCACAGCTTTGAAAACTGCATAAGCCTGTTGATCTACAGCTAGGTAATTAAGATATGCCCCTTTGGAAGCTGAGATCATGAAATCAATGGGTATTTCATTGTTTTCAGTGCTCTTTTGGGTTAAGACATCAGCATACGATCGGTCAGAAGTGAAAGAGTAAAGAGTGAAATCTTACGAGAAATCAGGACTCATTGAGGAAGTGGCTTCCACGATGGCTTGTTTTATGGAATCAAAATCTCGATTTTCTTGTGGTCCCCAATGATACTGAATGTCCTTTTTGATTAAATTCTGTAATGGCCTTACCATTTTTGAGAAACTTGGGACAAACCTTCTAACAAAGTTAATCTTGCCTAAAAACAACTGCATGGCTTTTTTGGAAGTGAGAGGGGAAAGTCTAGCAATATCTTGGGTTCTTTCGGGGTTGATAATCATTCCATCCTTGGACACTATGAACCCAAGTAGTTTTCCTTTCTCAAATGCAAAGATCGATTTCTTAGGGTTAAGGGATATGCCATATTTTCGGCATTGTTCTAGGACAGCCCTAAGGTGAGACAAATGATCTTTCTTGTTTTTGGAGAAAATGGTTACATCATCAAGATAGACCACTACTGATTGATTTAGGAGACCATGAAAAGCAATGTACATTGCCCTCTGGAAAGTGACCGCAACATTTATAAGCCCAAAAGGCATCTTTATTTAGGCATAAGTGTTACCCATGATTTTGGTCATCATGATGGTGTATTAATGATGGTGTACTCAGGCTCTTCATAAGAACTTTATCCCGAGAAAAGTTACTTTCATCTCTTCCCAGAAAACTCACTTTTAAAGAGGGTTCGCAGGCTGCTAGTATCCCAGAGTGCGAGAATGCTTGATTATTGCAGGCTACCTTAAGCTGGGGTGCAAACTTCTCGCACTGTGTTGAATAGACAGGGTGCAAAATCGTCCTAAAGCATGGAAAAAGATGAATTCTCGATGTTTCTAGAAGGGAATCTTCTAGAAGAATGGGTTGGCATTCAAATGGTTATCCTTGTGCTGGATTCCATGATATTTTGGGATCATTATTATCCAAGTAACTATCTCATTCTCTCCTATATATTGAGGGAATTCTCATGGAAAAGGTTAAGCAAGATTCATTGGAGAGTTGGTGAAAGAATTGTGTGAAGGACTTAGCTTGAACAACAGCTTGGAGACTATAGCAAGTCTATCAAGAGGATTTGATCTTCTTCATGAAAGGATTGAGCAAGTGTGTGTGTTGGAGCCAAGTGCCATCGAAAGGAAGCTTGCGACATCAAGGCTATTAGGTTGTAATCTTTACTTTCAATTAATATGATACAGTGGCATGTCCCTTTCCCATAAAGCTATTCTCACTTTATTGTGTAATTCCTTGATCATACACATAAGTTGACAGTTGAATATATTTTGCTATATTCACTTTGGTTGGTTTGTGTTTTCTTGGTCTTGGCTTCACAAGAGCACCGGAGCGAAGCGGGAGCAACAAAGACCCTAGGAAGCGATACTAAGGTATGTTATTTGTTCCTTCCTACTAGCTAATTCAATGGTCAAAACTTAGGGAAAGAGTCATGTCATGTCTTGTTTTGTTCTAGATCCAGGTGGATCTAGGGAGATCTGTTAGTGTCTGCACCTACCGATTAGTCCGATAACAAAATTGGTGACCATACTGGGGAGTATAACCCGTTTTCTTGTGGTTTTTGGTGTTTTTCCTTGGCCATTTGTTCTTGTCTTACCTTTCTCCATTCATATCAATCTCTGAGTCTTTAGGATACCCTGATAGACCCTCTGGGTTCACAGGCCTCCTCAAATTTTGTGTCTTTTTCGAAAAATTTGACAAGTTTCAGACATTCTCGCACTGCACTTCACAGTAGCCTGCGAGAATCTATAGGGTTCACACCCTGCTTTTAGGTTCAGTGCGAGGTTCTCGCACTCTGCTCAAGAGTCACCTGCGAGAATCACTAATTCTCGCACTATGTAATATTGCCAGCATGCGAACTCATTTTTTCAAACTTTTGGATTTGAGTTTTTGCATCTTGAATTGCTCAGATCAGTTTATATGCTTAAAAAGAATCTCTTGTACCATTGATTGATGTTCTTCGTGTCTTCGTTTTCATGCACAAATAGTCTTAGGATTTCAAAGGCTCTTCCTATCACTTGGTCTTAACTTTTCTTGGCAAAGCTTTAATCTCTGATTTCAGAATCTGAGTGTGCTTGATTGGTTAAGGACCAGTGATCGGTTGAAAGTTGAGTTTCTTGGTCTTTATCATTTGCTTATTGTTTGAAAGATCACTTCTCTTATGCAATTGAAAATACTAGATTGGTTTGCTTGTTATTTTTGTTTTCATTGAAAGAGTGATTTGGGTTTTTATCATTGCTTGTTCATTGGTTTTGATTTTATGTACTCTCACTATTATGGTGTGGGTCCTTTTTGAAAAGTGAACACAGTTTTTCTTTCAAAATATCATTTTCGTTTTCGAAAACATTGAAAATCAATTGTTGAAATTATTGAAAAAGAAGTAATAGAGAATTGTTATTGATGCGTGATTTGTTGCATTTGCATTTTAAAGAAAATTTTGCATTGTAGTTCAAGGTTGATCTGGAAAACTTTCTCTTTCCCTCCCATACATAGGATTCATAGAACGAAAAGTGATATATTTCATTCTCATCCATGCATCATTGGGTCAGAGTCTAATACAACATCAGTTTCATCTCCGTTTCCTTTGAGTAAAGTTAAACAACAACTTTTAATAACACTGCACAATCATAAAGTTTAACTAGTAACTCTTTTCTAGGGATCTATTACACCAACATTTAGCTAGGTTAGTGCTTTGGAGTAGGAAGAGAGATACACTCTTCAAAGCACAAAACACACAATAGCATCTTGTGTTAGGGAGTGTTAAATTCCATTTGCAACATCTTGTCCTCGGAATCCCTTCTCACACAAGGGTCAAACATGAGGTCACATTCATATTGGCAGAGTTACTCACCCTGTTTTGTTGATATTAGTGTAGATATTGCATGTATTACGGGGATCACTCAAAGGTATACCCACAATGATGAGTGGAATCCTTTTGAGTTGATTTCGGGCTAGATACCCTGCCCTTGCGTGTGTATCGGACTGTCGACTGTCCCCACAGGATTTATTATTGTTGGTGGTAACCTTAGTGGCCTATATTTCTAGGTTCTTAAACGAGGTGACTGTGAAAGGGAAAGTCTTCATGGTACCTAGAATTGACGTTGACCAAACTCACTCGGGCTTCTTCGAGGGTATACCCACGATTATGTGTGGGAGCTTGCACCAGGGTGTAAGTCCGTTAAGCAGGTTGTCAGCGTAACTTTTCCACCCTATCCCAGCCCCTTCTCGTCTCATTGTTGTGACATTGGATTTCATCACCAACTAGTGTCTTTGGAATTAGAAGGTCTTGTTTGCTTGGTGTTGCTTCCTAGATTTTGTTTACTAGCGCGTGTTGTTTGTTTCTCGAATTTAACCATAGGATTTTCTTCGTGAAGTTTGTCACTCGTTTACAATAGCTCCTCCACGTAGTTCACATAGAATGCATGGTTTATCTCTAGAGCATCTGGAAGGTTCTCAACCCTTGCCTACAAGTACACTTGAGGGATCTCCTCGGCAAAGTGAAGTCACAGTTGTCACCACGCCACAAGTGGAAAGAAATGACTCTCTCGAACATTTCTGAATTACAAATACTCGAGAGGAATTTCGACTTCACCCCGATTCTGAGAGACGTTTTATGCGAGAAAACTCTTCCGGAGACTTAATTGTTGTGTATTTTGGATCTCCAACTGGACCTAGGGACCAAGATCCTTTTTGGTCTACGGGCGTTTTTCGATGGGACCTTTTTGGTCCAGGTTCACCTGTGATTTCCGAAATCAACCCACCTGTGATTTCTGAAATCTCTAGTACAGAGACAGTACTGGTGACTACCGCTTATCACTTTACTGTCCCTGCCAAAATGGCCCATCTCACAGCTACTACGAGTGTTCCAACCGGGTTTACTGCGGTTAGTCTTGCTCCCATCAACACACCGCAAATTCCTAACGTCACTCCGACACTACCACTTGGATACCATGCATTGAATGCTTCCATTCCTACTCCTTCGCAAACTCCATCCGGCTCTCCTAGTGGTCCTTCTTCTTCTGGGCACTCTCTTCCCGGTTTTATTCCAACACTCCCTCAATTTCCTTTTGGAGGACCTTCTTCGTCTTCTACTGGAAATATTAATCCTAGTGGAACTATTCCATCCTTCACTCCAAATTACTAGTTTCTGGTTGGTGGACAATTTCAACAAGGTGGTATGACTCAACCCCCTCTCAGCGGGCAAATTCCTTTTGGAATGCAAGTCCCAATTGGAACACAAACCCCAATTGGAACATTTCCCCCAATTGGAAAACCACCTTCAATGGGAGCACCAACCCCACCTTATGGGAAAAACATACCTCCCTCTTTGGCCCAATATTGGAATCAGTTGATACAACATCCTCCTCAATTTACTGGGGGGCAGCAGTTTCCAGCTGCATCCGTAATACCTCCTAGTATGGGCCAACCATATCCAGGTTCGTTCAATCCCATTTGGGGGGAAAATGCTCAAACTCAAGCCCCTGTTCCAGGGTATACTCCTATGAGCTACTATCCTCTCCAACCACCACCGAATATGCCTGGGTATTCACATTATATGCAGACTACTTATGGTCCTACTGGTTTGTCGACAGGGCTTCCTCCCCAAAGCCACCAATACCCGCAGGTGAATCGACAGTTACCCTTTCTCGCCACTTTGGATCTTCCAGATTTGTCAAGGATTTTAAATGATCCTATTCGTCACTCTCCCCAATGGCCTGTTATACCAACCAAGCTTCCATCAGACATTTCTAAATTCGACGGCAAAGCGGGAGAGGACCCAAACAATCACGTTATGACTTTTCACCTATGGTGCTCATCCAACTCGTTGATGGATGACTCTATTCATTTACATCTTTTTCAACGAACCCTCACAGGTTCTGCTGCGAAGTGGTATATCGAATTTCCATGAAGTTTCTTCTCTGACTTCAACACCCTAGCTATGGCTTTCCTCACACACTACCAGTTACCGATTCGTTATGACATAGGGATCGATATTTTGACTTCCTTCAAACAGAACAAAGCCACTCATATATCTGATCACATCCATGAGTGGTGAAGGAGACGACGTCTCATTAAACTTGAGCTCCCCGATCAGTTGATGGCAGAATGGTTCACAAAATCACTTGTGAATGACATCGGTAAGGACATTTCCATGGGTGGCGTAGTCACGGAAGAGTAGGATATAAGTCATGCTCAATATCTTGACCTCGTTTATTCACAAATGGGAACCCTTTATGATTTACTTCCTGACTTACCTCGTCCTTCTACTTCCAGCACTTCAACTATTCCAGCTGCCTCGCATGCAACTGACGGTGTGGTTGGTACTGCCCAAGCTCAACCACATTCTGTGTCAAGCGCAAACCCCAAATCTGCTTCTTCTAATGTTCAAAATGCTCCGTCTCCTGCCCCTCCCACCGGCAAGACTTCCGAGGTAAATGCAGTTCAATCTACCCCTGCCAGTAAAAACAAATCTAAACAGGGAAGGGGTAAGAATAAGGAGGGAAAAAATACTCCTCAAGCAGAGCAAACCAAAACTACCCCTGTTGATGACCAGGATAATCATAAACCACGATACCCTTGTCTTATCTGTGGTGATGATCACTACATGAAGGATTGTCCACAACGTGCCAAGGTCACTAAGTTCCTTCAAGGAGATCCAAAACCACCTGCACCGGCCGTTTTGTCCCAACCCTTCTCGTCTCAACAACAGGTTTAGTTGGTCATCCATGACCAACCCTCATCTTCTACTACCTCCTATGTTTTGATGTGTACTGGTGATTCTAAGCCGAGCGACGTTGCACTCACCACTAGAGCCAAAGCTTACTCTCCCTCTAAGGAGAAGGTTGATGATCAACCCTCTCCTGCGACTCCACCTACCAATGATCCTCTTCATCTCGAACGATCGAGCCTCGACACAGTTCTGCGACCCCCCCCTAAGGGCGTCATTTGAAAATCGACTTTCAATCCTCACGCTCGTGCTGCCCAGAACTACAACATTGTTGAAGATCTGGCTCAAGCACCTTCTGAAATGTCAGCCCTTGAAGTCCTTCAGACTTGTCCTGCACAACGAAAGGCACTGTTGAAAGCTATCGGTGGCATCGATCCGACGGATACGAATTTAATAATCTTTGACTTGGAAGATTACATTCCAAGGTTACCCCCTCAACTTGCGTTCCAGATCCAAGTGGTTGTCTCCGACAAAAACATTTTCCGAACCGTTATCGATGAGGGTGCCTTGACATGTGTTATGTCTTTTGCTTGCTGGAAAGCCATTGGTTCTCCTTCTTTGAATGAATCCCAGAACACTATTAAAGCCTTCAAAGACTCCAGTTTTAATCCCTACAGTGTCCTTCCTTCATTGCCCATCACGTTAGAAGGCAAGATGGTCCAAGTCGAAGTGGAAGTCTTTGACACTCCCCTTGATTATAATCTTCTGCTTGGCCGCAGCTGGATCAATTCCATGCATGTAGTTGTGTCGACCCTTTTCCGTGTGGTACGTTTCCCACATTAAGGTAAGGTTTTCACCGTCAACCAACTAGCCTTCTTCAATTCCGATATCTGTACTGGCAACATACTGTTTATCGCTAAAACCCCACTGGGTTATGAGAACGTCGGTGTAGGCTTTCTCAAGGACACTTCGTTAATGGGTACTTTCCCCATTCCACCGCCCGATGCTCCATGCTCATATGTTGCTTCTATCAACATGATCTCCACTTCGCCTCACAAACTTCCTACGTCTCACGACCCCTGGATAGTACCTGACCCTGGAGATCATCTTCGTTTCGGCAATGTAATGCCATTAAGTCTGGTTGTATCCACCTATCAGGCCATTCAATCGGCAACACCTTCTACCCCCTCTCTTGGTGAGTTGTTTTCCAATCCTTTTCATGTCATTTTTTCCACTGACGAGATGATCATGTCTGTCATGGAAGACACCCCTTGGGACGATGGACATCATCGTTCCATCCTCTTTCTGGCGCAACATACCATTGAGAACTACCAATGGATCTCGACTCCGTCGACCGTTGTTGTCATCTCCACCATTCCCAAGTCTGCACACGATGTGTTTTCCAAAGGGAACTTAAGAAATATCTCACCCACTATTCCCCTTGACATATCCATCAAACCTGGGATTGTCGAAAATGTCCATATTGGAGCTTCATGTTCTTCTGACGAAATCGTCACCTACACATCCCTTTTTAAAGAGTTTCGTGACATCTTTGCCTGGAGCTATGAATAAATGTCGGGTATCGACCCTGAGATTGTGATACATGAGATAAAGACATACCCCGACGCTAAACCCGTCCCACAACACCTTCGTCCAGTTCACCCATGTAAAGCGGTTGTTATCAAGCTCGAAGTCGAGAAACTTCTTAAAGCCGGCTTTATTTATCCGGTGGCTCTCATAGACTGGGTTTCCAATCTTGTCCCGATTGACAAGAAACAAGGCACCATTCGTGTATGCATTGATTATAGGGATATCAACAAAGCTTGTCCCAAAGACAACTTTCCTACCCCCTTCGTCGATCAGATTGTCGACAATTGCGCTGGAAGTGAAATCTTCTCTCTCATGGATGGTTTCTCCGAGTATAATCAAATCAACATTGTTCCCGAGGACCAACATAAGATTTATTTTATTTGTCCTTGGGGTACTTTTGCCTATCGGAAACTTCCTTTCGGTCTCAAGAACGCTGGCGCAACTTTTCAACACGCTATGTCTTACGCTTTCCATGATATCAAGCACATCGTTCAACCATATTTGGACGATTTACCCACTCATTCAATGCACCGAGGCAATCACCCAACCCACCTCCGAGCCATTTTAGTTCGCTTTCGGTTCTATCGTATACGTTTGAATCCTCATAAGTGTGGTTTTTGCGTGGAATCTGGCCATCTTCTAGGTTTTATTGTTTCATGTCAAGGGATCCGGGTGGATCCTTTAAAGGTTGAGGTGATCCTTAATCTCCCTCCTCCTTCTAATCTTCACCAGTTACAAAGTTTGCAGGGGAAAGCAAACTTTCTTCGTCGTTTTATCCCAAATTATGCCGAGATAACTCGTGCATTTACGCGACTCCTCAAAAAGGATTCAGAGTTCGTCTGGGATACCATCGCCAACAATGATTTTGAAGCTTTGAAATTATCCCTAACGCGTGCTCCACTTCTCTTTCCCCCCAATTACAGTCGCGATTATTTCCTCTACCTTGTTGCCTCGGATTACACCATTGGTATGGTTCTCGTCTAAGAGGATGATGCTAACGGCGAACATGTTATCTACTACTTGAGTCAAAGTCTCACGCCTACTGAAATCAAGTATTTACATGTCAAAAAACTGGCCTTGGCTGCCGTCCAAGCCGTCCAACACTTCCGGCACTATATCCTCTCACGCAAGACTACAGTGATTTCTCATTGCAACCCCATGCAACACATTCTCACCCGTCAATTGCTAGGGGGAAAATACTCCAAATGGATTCTGATACTCCAGAAGTTTGACTTGGAATTCGAACGCGCCAAGTCTAAGAAGTCCTTAGTCTTTACTGAGTTGATATGCGACTTTCCCCATTCTGCAACGGAAAATGTAGCAGATGATTCATTACCTGATGAATCTCTTTTCCTTATTAGCACCGATGATCTTTGGTATGGTGATATCATTATATATCTCCAAACCCAAACTTTCTTGCCAACTTTGTCCAGTACTTAACGATGTCGAATACGATACCAAGCTCATCAATACATTATCGTCGGGGATACTCTTTATCGTTGGGGGATTGACTCTGTTTTTTTATGTTGTCTAACGTTCGACGAAGCCGAGAAAGCTCTGAATGACTGCCATTCTAGAGCCTGTGGTGGTCATATGTCTGGGTATGCTACTGCCTAGAAGATCTTACGAGCAGGGTATTTTTGGCCTTCATTATTTAACGACTACATAATCGCCGTTCAAAAATTCCATGCTTGCCAGACCTATAATAACAAGATACGATATCATCCTACTCCTCTTCACCCTGTGGTCTCAGTTGGTCCCTTTGAGAAATGGGGCATCGATTTCATGACATGTCACCCTCACTCGGCTGGGGGGCATGGTTACATTATTGTAGCCATCGATTACTTTACGAAATGGGCCGAGGCGATGTCGACATTTGACAACACTGGAAAGACCGCAACATTATTTATTTGTAATCATGTCATAGCTTGTTTTGGTGTTCCCTAAGCTATCGTCACTAATCACGGTAGCCACTTTAGGAATTTTATGATGTCCGAACTTACTGAAAAGTTGGGTCTTTGCCATGATAACTCAACGCCCTATTACCCACAAGCCAACAGCCAAGTCGAAGCGATTAACAAAGTTCTCATAACTATGCTCCGACGAATGATAGGGATTCATAAAACAAGTTGGCACACAATGTTGTTTTCGGCATTGTGGGCGTATCAAACATCTGTCAAGTCCGCTACTGGGTTTACACCTTTCCGGTTAGTCTATGGTGTGGAAGCCATTCTCTCGATTGAATGCGAGATACTCTCTTTAAAATTAGTTGTTGAACTCCTACCCAAAACTTCTGCTGAGGAAGAATGTCTATTGTATCTTATGCGATTAGATGAAACTCGACGCGATGCCACCCTAGTCATAGAAGCTCAGAAAAAGCGTGTCAAGGCCCAATACGACAAGCATGTCAAGCCTCGCATTTTCTCCGAAGGAGATCTTATTCTCCTCTATGAACAAGATCGAGATATGTTAGGAGCTGGAAAATTTTAAGCCATGTGGCGAGGTCCTTATATCGTTCGACGAGTTTTGGAAAAATGAGCTTATGAGTTAGTCGATTACGATGGTATCCCTTTGATTGAACCTAGAAATGGGTTGTACTTGAAGAAGTACTATGCATAAAATTATCTGTGCACGAGTACTTGTATTTTTAATGTATCATACTTTTTGTGTGTTACTATAGCTTGTTTTTGTTGTTATCTGGTCTCTGCCCTTATGTGATGTCGTGTTTGATTTCCAGATGTCGGAGTCTTCACTACCCTATATTGGCTTCACTAATGGCGCTAGTCGTAGTACTCAGAACCTTGCTTCTGCTGCATGGCCAATTTACACCCCTACAAACGAACTTGTCTCTTTACGAGGTGTGTGTCTCGGCCGTGCGACCAACAACATTGCAGAGTATAGCACCGTTATTGAATTATTGTTTGATGCTATCTCGCTCGGAATCCATCATTTGGTTGTGCGACTCAATTCGCATCTTGTAGTACTACAGTTAAGTAATGTATATACTGTTCGAAGTCCTACTTTGTTACGGGTGTATTTGCGAATTCGCCTCTTGGAATGTTATTTTGATTACATTGAATATCAACATATTCCTAGATGTCTAAATACATTAACAGATGCATTGAATAATTATGTATTAGACAAATATTTGAATCAGTTATAAATCAATCACATCAATATTCACACAACACATGATAAACCGGTAGAAGCCGTCTGTATATATAACGATCAAAAGAGTTTTTTACAAAAAGTTTTGTCCGAAGACCAAAATGTCAAAATCTGAAGCTCTTAGCTTCTACAAAGTGACGTCATGGATGAATTTCATGGTAACACATGACTGCCCGGGCAACTCTACGGAGCAATCGACTCATGGACCCTGACACTCCTACAGTATGACGCTGATCGTGTCGTGGAACCTCTTTAAGAGGCATGTCTGGAATATCTGCGGTCAGGCCCTCTAGATTTTGTTCCACTACTTGATAATCCTCGACATATTGTGGCATTGCCGCTACCTCTCCTTGCTGCTGAATCAGAGAAGTACCAGGAGGTCGATAAGGTCCAACATATGTGTCATCAAAAAATAATTTTGTATTTATTCTTTGGACAAACATATAAAAACATTTGAATATAATTAAAATTCACAAAAACATTTAAAAAGGAAAAAATGTGTGTACTTCTTACCAAGTTCCCTCCACTGAGCATCTTCTGGCAGTACTAAGTCTGGATCTCCTCGAAAATCCAACCTAGCATAAGCATAATCGTCAACCATTAACATTTGTGGTTGAAGCCAGTCAAAGAAGGTATCATCGTACTTGATGATCGGTCCAGCTACGTGTCGGGCCATGAGCCGACACCATCTCAGCATCCTTGGATCCCTGGGAGCCGGTAAATTCCACTCAACCTGCAGCCTCAATAATGGAACCCTCTCAAGGAAGAAGGACACTAACAAATATCTGTACCCGAATTGCTTCAGGTCGCCTCATCTGTATTTGGTCAACTACTTTTTCATACTACGAAGCACTGCATCTACCCATTTGAAAACCCGAGGTTCAGGTCACTCGATGGCATACTGGAAGTAACTCTGTAGCGCCATGTGAGGAGAAGAAATCCCAACCTTTCGAGCTATGGTAAATAGGATAGTACGGAGGGTCAAATCCCGTACCCCTCAAATAGCTACTTTTCCTTTCTTTCTCTCTGCCTCAGGAACACAGTGTAAACGACAATACTCACTCATGGGCAGCCCACCACCTCTGCCACCAGTCAGGCTCACATGGTACCCCCGCCGTGACAGTCCAGTCAAAAAGTAAATGTCCTCAATATCTAAGGATAGTGTGTGGACCCCCACATGAAATACCTACTGATCAGGATCCCACATATGCACAAGGTACTCTAATAGCCTAACTTGGGCCCTCATGCCCGGGATACGAAAGTACTTCAGAAGGCCATAGTTTCTCAAAGCAGCAATAGTAGGTGGATGATTTCTGGCAATAGAATTTTCTTCTTCGTGCTCCCTTTCGCACCATTCAAGAACCATTTTGATGGCCAATTACCTGCATAAGAAGCACAAAAAGAAGATTAACAACTCTATTCATGAATTGGTTCCTTTTTATTGGGTAAAATCTTAAAAACAATTTGTGCTTTGCAGTTCTCGCAGGTGCCCTTTGGGCATAGTGCGAGAACCTCGCAGGCTACTGTGGGATCACCTGTGAGAATCACTCATTCTCGCAGGTCCCGTGTAGCCCACCTGCGAGAATGACTGAGTGCAAGTAGGGATCATAAAATCAACTCAAAAATGAATTTTTAACCAATAAAAATGCAAAATTAAACCATGAAAGAGTAGAGGACAAAGAACCTACCTCACTGTCGTTGACGGCTCACTGAATGGACGCTCGTAACTCCCACAATCTCATGCCGAACTTCGAGGGTAAAAGAGGGGTTTTTGAGCTCAAATAGTGGAAAAGTGAAAATGATATGGTAAAAAGAGTTTTACTCCTTTTTATTTACTTTTACCATGTTATTTGGTTTTTTATGATTATTTATCTATTAAACCCTAATCCCTAATGTCCTTTTGAGTGTAACTTTTGCAGGCGTAATGACTTTGATGGTCATGTACCGGGATGCGGACATAATTTGTCTTTTTCCATCGCATGTTTTGATTGTTTTTTATGGGTTTTGTATAAAACCTCGAGCGTGGTCTTTGTCCATTCTCGCGCTCGAAAATACATGAGAATGCGATTGAGCATACTTTTATCACTTTTTCGGGCTCAACAAGGTTATACGAAAAAGGAACCCCCCTGGAGTCCTCTTTAAGCTCTTTTCAGACTCTCTAAACGTGAAAAGATCGCCGAGCAACCTTTCTATTTTCACGCTCGATAAAGTATTTGAAGAAAGCGTCTGGTGAGCGATAATTTATCTCTTTTTCGGTCTCATCAGACTATTTTACAAAAAAGGAACTGAGAGAGTTCTCTTTTAAGTGTTTTTTCAGACTCTATAATCATGAAAAACCTTCGAGTTTTCTATCTTTGGACCCATTAAACAAACATCGACAGACCCATAATGGGACCGAACCACTCCTTCTTAGGGTTCATTAAACATACTTCGAAGGACTTATTCGAAGGATAAGCTTATATCAACATGCATATATTATCCTCCTCAAGCCTGCGTAAAAATAAAGAGGTACTCACTATAAATGGTGGGGGAAAATTTGGCAAAGGGATATGTTTTCATCTTCGTATTGATTGGCAGTAAGTGTCGCTCTTGAACATGATACCCCCTATGCATTACATTTTAAGATGGTTTGGGAATCCATTTGTCTCTCATTTGATTTGCTACAAGGTCAATCCCTGTGTCGTCTTTGAGTCAATGTTTCCAAATCATTTGTTGTGTCGTTCATATGTTCAAGAGAAGTCAATCTGAAACCTCTATTGAGTCGGTCATCTGCAGTTTTCCATTCTCTCCGTGTCGACCTTCCCTATGTCCAGTCCAACTTACATCATACTATGTTTCACCTTCAAAATCTGTTACTCATTTTGTGTCATTGATGGGGGATACATCAAGAGCCTCCTGTGACGAGTTTTGTTCTGTCGACTTCAGCTCATTATCCGGAATCAAGACTTAGAAATTCTTTGGTACCTTGGAGCTTGCATGCCTCAATGGCAGGTTTCCTCGCTTTCGACAGTGGGTTTACATCATTGACCCCTGATCAAAAGATTCCATCGGCTGTTCGACTTCAACTCACTCATTCACACTCGATGGATTGTACTAGAGTGCCTTGGGAGTCACTGACATCAATGGTGATTTCCCTTGCAGTTATTAATGGTTTCATCAATCACTGGTAATCAAGTGGTTTCTGCCATGTTCGACTTTAACACATGTAATCACATGGTTAGATTTGTACTTTGGGCGACGAGATTGAAGACCCTGGATATCATCTCTTTGTCCAGGTTGTGATGGAGTATGTATAATCTGCGACACATAGATCCACTGTGTATGTCTCGTGTCTATGTCGTCTCAATTTGAATATTCTCGCATAGATCCACAGTATATTCCTGGTGGCTATGCTATATTTTGACGGCATGGATCCACAGTGTATGATTGGTGGCCATGACCCATGTCTACAATTGTCATTCGTCTATGATCTGAGTATGGGAATCCCTACCTCAGAAGTGGTATATATAATATTTTGCAGATGCTTGGTTGTTCGCAGGTTTCTGATTAGGTGTGCTCCCAGTTTCTGACACACACATGCAGCTTACAAAGTCTTTCGGTTGTCACTGATTCCAACCTCATACTTTGGGGGGCATTCTGTTACCCATAATTTTGGTCATCATGATGGTGTATTAATGATGGTGTACTCAGGCTCTTCATAAGAACTTTATCCTAAGAAAAGTTACTTTCATCTCTTCCCAGAAAACTCACTTTTAAAGAGGGTTCGCAGGCTGCTAGTATCCCAGGGTGCGAGAATGCCTGATTCTCGCAGACTGCCTTAAGCTGGGGTGCGAACTTCTCGCACTGTGTTGAATAGACAGTGTGCGAACTCATCCTAAAGCATGGAAAAAGATGAATTCTCGATGTTTCTAGAAGGGAATCTTCTAGAAGAATGGGTTGGCATTCGAATGGTTATCCTTGTGTTGGATTACATGATATTTTGGGATCATTATTATCCAAGTAACTATCTCATTCTCTCCTATATATTGAGGGAATTCTCATGGAAAAGGTTAAGCAAGATTCATTGGAGAATTGGTGAAAGAATTGTGTGAAGGACTTAGCTTGAATAGCAGCTTGGAGACTCTAGCAAGTCTATTAAGAGGATTTGATCTTCTTCATGCAAGGATTGAGAAAGTGTGTGTGTTGGAGCCAAGAGCCATTGAAAGGAAGCTTGCGACATCAAGGCTATCAGGTTGTAACCTTTACTTTCAATTAATATGATACAGTGGCATGTCCCTTTCCCATAAAGCTATTCTCACTTTATTGTGTAATTCCTTGATCATACACATAAGTTGACAGTTGAATATATTTTGCT
>JZKD02S1673379.1:837198-850684 GCA_000966675.3 Picea glauca
TTTCCCATAAAGCTATTCTCACTTTATTGTGTAATTCCTTGATCATACACATAAGTTGACAGTTGAATATATTTTGCTATCTTCACTTTGGTTGGTTTGTGTTGTCTTGGTCTTGGCTTCATGAGAGCACCAGAGTGAAGCAACAGAAACAAAGACCCTAGGAAGCGATACTAAGGTATGTTACTTGTTCCTTCGTACTAGCTAATTCAATGGTCAAAACTTAGGGAAAGAGTCATGTACTGTCTTGTTTTGTTCTAGATCTAGGTGGATCTAAGGAGATCTGTTAGTGTCCTCACCTACCGATTAGTCCGATAACAATAAGTACCCCACGGGGTACGAAAAGTGGTTTTGAGTTGGTCTAAGGGAGATATGAGAACTTGGTTGTATCCCGAAAAACCATCTAGTAATGATAGTCTTTCGGAACCGGACACTTGTTGAATTATCCGTTCCATTGGAGGAACGAGATAATTATCTTTGTCTGATGCTCGGTTTAGATTACGAAAGTCAACAAAAAGTCAGATTTCGCCACTTTTCTTTCTAATAGTGACTAGATTAGATACCCATTGTGTGTGTCACAATGGAAAAATTATATTTGCATTCAATAATTTATTTACTTCTTTCTTGACAGTGGGTTCCAACTTAGGGTGCATCTTCCTTAGCTTTTGCTGAAAAGGTTGGGTGTGGGGTTTCATGGGAATGACATGTTGTATGATATTAGGATCAAACATTTTTAAATCATCATATGTCCAAGCAAAAATGTCTTTAAATTCTTTAAACAATTTTATAAACGCAGACCGTTCTTGCTTGGAGCACCCCGTACCCAAATTAATGTTTTGCGGATTTTCTTTAGTCCCTAAGTTGACCTTTTCATAAATCAATGAAGAACTATTCATTTTACAATTTACAGACCCTCTGAATTTATCATGTAGATCATAAAAATGCTCTAGTCTTACAACAACTCTAGGGATAGAGTTTACTAGATCGAATGTTGATTCAGGAGATCTATGATATGATATTATCGTGAAGTTGCGGAGGTTTTCATCGTGAGTGCCTTCATCAATAATTGAACCTTGGAAAGTGTCTTCCATGTACAAGAAGTTGATGATCTATTGATCATCGTTGAACACTCTCCAGTTGGTGATGTTGTCCGTGATCGACGGCCTGAACAATAATTCAATCGAAAATGCATTTGGAGAAATACCTTCTGCAGGAAAAAGTTTAGAAGCGACATTAGCTAATAAATCAGCCTCTGAATTACTTAATATAGGAATGGAATTGATGTTAAATGATGAAAATTTACACATCAGACTCCATACCTCAGTTTGGTGACTTTTTAGATGTGGTGACAAGCAATGAATGGAATTTCTTACCTCCCTGACCACGATTTCTGAATCATCGAAAAATATTAATTTTCTCACGTCCATATCCAAATATTTTTTAATCCCTTGCAGGAGTGCTTCATATTCGATAGTGTTGTTAGTGCACTCGAACTCTAATCAACAGGCGATGAAAGTCTTATTACCTGCGGGGTTGATGAGTACACATCCTGCATCGGCTCCTTCTTTGGATTTGGATCCGTCGAAGTATAATGACCATATTTGATCTTCGTCAACAACGTTTGACACATTCAGCAAAGTCGGTGACTGTGTACAAGTAATGATTTCTGATCCTTGCCCAGGATCGGTGATGGGAGAAATTTAAGTGACGAAATTACCGAAGAAGGTGTTCATTCCCTGCATTTCTAGTGAATTAGCAGATGCAGTAAAAGGTTCATTTGGATCATTTAGATCTGTCACGGTGTGCTTGAGATAACGTTCGCGGTTAATCCTAATTCTATTTGGCTGTCCATTTTCTGGTAGCCACAAATGAGACCAATCTGTTGCAAAGTATCCATGTAGCTGTTCTGACCAATCCCTGCTTAAGAACAAACCATAGACTTCAGGAATGTCAACAACAATGATATCAATAATTTGGTGAACCTTAGGATTAGAAGATAGCCTAACTAGCACATTCTTAAGTTCACTAATTACCTTAACGTTCGTCCGATCAAGTTGAATGATCTTAAGACTAGAAGGTTGAACTTCTGCGTTAATTTTTTGGCAAACAGATAAAGCCATAACATTTGATGAAGCGTCAGAATCTACCATGCAATTATGTACATTTCTATTGAAAATTTCAAAAGTCAATAAGAAAGGTGGGACATTTTTACGAGTATTAACAATAGAATTCTGCTAATTTTTTTTCGATGTCCCTGAAATAATTTTATCTACATTTGATACAATTTTTTCTGTTGAATCCCTTTTATCAGGAATTTTAGTTGTGGTTTTAGTAGGGATCTTTTTTGTTGTTTTAGAAGTGATTTCTGCATATTTCTTGCTGTCAGAATCGATGTTCTTGTTGTTTTCTACTATATTTTGAAGCATTTTTTCAGTAGAATTAAAGGAAATTTCAGAAGCTCATAAATAGAAATGTTAGCTCTTAATCTCTTCAGATCTTCAATCAAGTCATATTCTAAAACTAGGACTGCTAAATTTCGTTTTATTTCAGCTTGTTTAGGTTGTTTTGAAGGCACATTATTACTCGTTTCAGAAGATGGTTCACTCTATGTTTTTCTCCTTATGTTGTAAGGTTGGACAGTTTCAAAGTTCGCTTGAAAAATACTATCAGAAAAAATGTCCAAAGATATTAGGAGATGACTCTTGCTCTTCGGATACTTCTTATTTAGCTACGTCTTCAGAATTCTCAAGAGGGGCAGAGTTATCATGTGCTTCAAGAATAGTTTGCAGAGCATACTGTAAACAAATGCAATAATTTCTTACCAAATAGCAAACAAAATTAAATTGATAATATTCCCAAAATAACCAAAATGTAGAACATTTAGACTAGGGCATTCTATAATGTAATATGCTCTGAATATCTATTCCTGGATTGGTTTGATTAGTGGCGCAATTCCAAACAGGTCATTGGTTGCAGGCTGTAGCCACGATCAGGTAGCCTCTATAATTAGTTCAGTCCCCAATGGTTCGTTTCTGTTACACATCAAAATTACTCACTTCCATGATGACATATTGTTGTCATTACATGTGTCGTAAATGTCACAGTGTCGTAAGTGTCGCAAACATCATACTGTCATCTTGCCTATGTCGTGTCTCTAACGAAATCATAAAGACACCTTCAAAGACTGGTTTAAGAAGGAGAAATCATTTAATGAAGAGTACACATCTTTTTACATGAAGAAAACCACTTAAAAATGAATTTTGAAGGGAAGCACTCCCCTACCCACTGTCATGGAGTGATAGCACTCCCTACCCTTCGTTGAGGAAGTGTTGCAACACTCTGTGCACCCTTTTGGGGGAGCAGTGGCCTGTTTGAGAAAATTTTGGGTTGTTGAGAAAAATCAGGGGAAAATACCCTTCATCTCTAGAGTTCGTTTGATTCGAATCTGAGGTCAAGGCTGGATCTTAGGGAGGATCCAAAACTTATGAAGAAAGATACTCAACCTATCCCAAGAATCTCTAAGGTGGTTGGGCCTCTCAAAGCTTATATAAGGAGGCCTCCTCATGGTGAAAAGATACGAAAATTGAGAAGTACCTAACTTATGATCTCATAAGGAAGGGGAGACATTGAAGGCATCAAACTTATGATCTCATAAGGGAGATATCATTGAAGCATAATCGGTTTGTGTGTGGATTACTTGAGCAAAGGGTTGGACAAGGAGAGATGGGAGAGCCTATTGCACCTTCATCAAAGGTCTATAAGTATTCTCTATTGTTCTCATTAATATACATATGTGCTTGGCCTGTTTCTTTCAAGGTTGTGTCTATTCTACATGAGCTTGTCCCTATTAGATAGATTTGGTTTCAAGCTAATCTTGGTAGAATAGGAATCTTGTTCTGTCTTTGTTTGTTTTGTAGGACTTATCGAGGATATTGGGGGATCAAAGCTCAACTCGGACCGTGCGAGGAAAAACATCGTTTAAAAGGTACAGCTTTCTTCCTCTTCTATATACATTAGTTTATATAGGTTTAAAAGGATGTTAATGACCAACGTTAGCACCCTTTCTGTCTTGTTCTTAGAAGTCTAGAGCCTAAGAGGGGATTCACCTGTCCACAGGGGGATTTCCCTATAACAAAAATTGGCGACTCCACTGGGGAGAATCGAAACTTTAATTTTTGGTTTCCTTCTTGGATCTTGTTTTAGCCTTTTCTAATTTTTTGATCTTATCCATGCTTTGTCTCTGATTCTTATATTGTTGATTGGCTTTTGGATTCATCTTACACACTGAAATTTTGATTTTTCTTGAGTTCCTTTTTTTATTTCTGGGAAATTTTTTTGGGTTCTGAGAGGCCAGCGCTCCCCTGCCTCTATACCAAAGAACTAGTGCTCCCTTGCAAGCTCCTAGGGAGCATTGAAATGCTCTGGTGCCCTTGACACGAGAGTGCTAGTGTTTTTCTACTCAAAACTCTTTTAGGAGTTGATCTCAAAGTCTAATTTTTGTTGCTGCTTCTACTCAGGGTTACCACCATCCCAGTGTGTCTTTGTTTTTTCCTCCAACAACTTGATTTCTAAGAATTCATGATGCTTTTTTGGGGTTTTTGACATCTCTTTCTTATTTACTTTGAAGTCACTCTTTTTCTTTCGAGATTTGGAGTCGATTTACTGCTTTCTCCCTCATCTGATTGTATGAAAGTTGTTGTAAGGAAACTCAAAGATATATTCACTGTTCCATTTGATATTTGAGCTCATTTTCCCAAGATATTTCTGGTTGTTCATCATCCATTAACCTTCTCCTACCTTCACTAGCAAATTCACCATTTTTCATGCATTCTAGGTAAGTTTTTGCATGGTTTTTGGCTCTTTTTCTGAGTTTCTGGGAGGACCAACGCCCCCCTGTAGGCCACACCAGAGTTCCAGCACTCCCCTATATTTTCTTAGGGAGTGTTTCAACACTCTGTGCACCCTTCTGGGGGAGTGCTAGTCTCTTTTTTGAGAGTTTTTTCCTTCTTTTGCTCAGTCTTTTGCAACCTATTTTGAAAAATTCTTTACCCAGAGTCTGTGGTTGGTTTGTGAAGTTGTTTGGATTGGTATTTGATGCTTATCACTCCCTATTGTCTTGCTTGGAGCTTGAAACCTTTTTCAGAAATGTGAAATTGTCTTTTCTAGCTGCTTGTTTTGTCGGACAGTTTTGAGTGATTTCTCTTTCTCCCTGTTTCTTTTCTTGGATTCTTCTCTGCATATTCTTGTACTCCTTGAGTGCTTGTTGGTTTTCAAATACTTGATTGAGTTCTTGTTAGAATAGGTTATCTCTTACTTGTTCTCTTTCATACCTCACTGCCTCGAGTGCATTCTTTGTTTGTAGCCCTTTTTCTTCGTGTCTTTTGCCTCTGCATAGGACTCTTTCTCCTGATTGAAAGTAGTAGAGAATAAAAAGATTTATATTTAATTTCTTTATACATTAGAATAAAAAAAATACCATAGTTTCATTCTTTCTTTTGGATAGTGAAACTATCTTGCATTTGAAGTAGCGAAATTGTATGGTTTTGGCATTTTGGGACGTTATGCATTTGCGAATGATAAAATTTTTCTCCTAATCACAATATAGCTTTCATCGAAGTGAAATATTTTCATTCTCATTTATTTTCATTGTTTAGAGTCAGTCAAAACATCATTTAGTGAATATTTTTCCTGGTTTCGAACATGGAAGAAACCACTTGATTATCGGTCAATGAGGTAAACCGTTAACAAGCACGAGGGAAATCACCATTGATTTCAATGATTCCCAAGGTACTTTAATACATTCCAATGAATGTGAATGGATGAGTTGAAGTCGAACATCCGTGGAATCATCTGATCAGAGGTCAATGATGTAAACTCACTTTCAGATGTGAGGAGGCCTTCCATTGAAGCATGCAGGTCCTAAGGTACTAACTGGTTTCTAAGTCTAGTTCCTGGATAATGTGATGAAGTCGAAAGGAAGAAAATCGTCAAAGGAGGGCCTTGATGTATCCCCCATCAACGACACAAAACTGACACAAAGATGTAAATTGGTAGATCAAAAGAACATGGACTGACATGGGTATTGAAACAGGAAATTTGTGATGGCTGACTCTCGCTACAGATACTTCCCTTGAACACTGAGGCACAACAACAGAAGCATGACATGGACCAAAACGCGATGATGCAGTGGATACTGTGAATTTCGTTGGGTGACACAAAGGAGTAAGAAAACTTAGAGGATTGGTTCAATGCAAAGGTTCATTGGATTAAAATGCATGCAAAGACAAAGTGTTGTGTTCAAGGGCAACCGTAAGAGTGACTAGTGATGTTTTCAAAATCTTCTTGGCTTGCTTCTTTCAAAATTTTCCCCCATACGGATAGACAAATACCTTTTTTTGATTTAACGAGCTTGAGGAGGGTAACACATGCTCAATATAACTCACCTTCGGTAAGTCCCTCTTCCTTTGTTTAACGAACTGGAAGAAGTAAGGGTTCGGTCCCATATGGGCCCTTCAATGTATGATTGTTTAACGAGTCAAGAGAAGGTAAACTTGGTGGTTTTTCATGTTTAGAGAGTCTGAAAATAACTTAAAGATGACTCCAAGGTTGTCCTTTTTTCGTAATATTAGTCTCGCGAGGCCGAAAAAGAGACAAATTATCACTTGAAAGACACCCTTTCAAACCTTTTAACGAGTGTGAAAGGAAGCAAGGTCACTCAACAATCTTTTCATGTTTAGAGAGTCTGAAAAGAGCTTAAAGGAGAACCGAGGGGGTTCCTTTTTCGTATAACCTTTATGAGTCCTAAAAATTGATAAAAGTACACTTGGTTACATTCTCATGTATTTACGAGCATGAGAAAGAACAAAGACTAAGCTCAGTATTGGTTTCATTTTTATACAAGCTTGAAACAAAATTAAACTATGCTTGTAAATTTCCAAAGGTTGGGATACCATGGATGGTTGGTACTCTGCCCCCAGCTCGAAAAGCTAGTGGAATAACTCCAGAATGATAATCAAAGGTTGGAGACATGCCCCCCCAAGCTTCAATTCATTCACCGACTTTGAGGTTGTCACCAATTTCTGTACTAGATGGAGAAAAATGATACATGTGGATGAAATGAAGGTTCAAATACAAGACCTAACGAAAGACTCGACTCGACATCTACGAGATCTAGCGAAAGACTCGACTTGTTAGGAGAGTTGACTATTTCATTTTTTAACGAGGTTGACATAGGAAAAGAACTATGCTCAGGGCTTCGGGTTCAATCCCCAGATTTCTGTTTCATTTTTTAATGAGCTTGCTACAGAGAGGAAAACTATTCTCGTAGCCTCTATTTCATTTTTTAACGAGCTTGCCATAGAGAAGAAAAACTATGCTTGTGGCTCTGGGTTTAGTCCCCAGATTTCAGTTTCATTTTTTAACGAGCTTGCTATAGAGAGTAAAACTATGCTCGTAGCATCGATTTCATTTTTTAATGAGTTTGCCACAAAGAAGTGAAACTATGCCTGTAGCCTTCTTGATCATGACTTCCAAGAGGATAATTCTCTAAAAGGAATACATGTCAAGGGACAAACGTCAACCATGGCTTCCAAGAGATCTTCGCTTGATGGAAAAAAATCACTCTGGAAGGGATACATGTCGATGGCCTTGATAAAGGTAATCAGGCTCCAAAAGCCCTATCGAAGAGATCACCATGTCAACTACCAGATCTAAGTCATTAGAAGTTGAAGTCATGGGAGATAATGCCACATAATTGACCTATGGAAGGGGTGATACTGACTGCATATAAGAACTGTTTAGGGAGGTCATTGGGTTGGTAATTAAGTTAGGACCGACGCATGAAATTTGATCAATAGTCACCACTCTTCCATCGTGCGGGAATGATATCACACGAAAAAGAGTGGACACAATAGCTTTCATGGAATAGACATAATCTCTCCCAAGGAGTAAATCAAAATCCAAGGGGTCCTGAACTACCATAACATCAATAAAGACAGTTTTCCCTCCCAAAGTTATGAGAAACTGAGGAAGGATCCCTAAAGGGTGATTGGTTCTTCTGTTAAAATAAAACAGAGTCTGGGTAACCGGCACAAGCTAAGAATAACCCAAAGCTTGCCAAGAAATAGAGGACAAAATACTAACGGATGGACCTTCATCTATCAGCGCATGAGGAACATCTCGACCACAAACCTGTACTATAATCTTGAAAGGAATGTGAGAGGGAAGATGAGGTCCAGTTAGCACACCCCAATCAAAAAGAATGGCCTCATTACTTGGAGGGAGTTTCGCGTGAGAAGGAAGAATGCCCCCCAATATGGTAGATTTTGTATCAATGAGAAAAACATGGGCAAAATCGGGTTTACTCTCTAGAGGGGGAGTATGATCGATTGATAATGACATCAAATCGACCACTTGGGTTTCATTCTCCAAAGGGAAAATGGGGTCAACAGGTGGAAACGGATCGACCGCTTTGGATTCACTCTTTAGATGAAGAGTTGGATCAACCGATGATGTAATTGGAGAAACCAATTTGGCACTCTTTAGATGAAGGGTGGGACTGACCAATGAAGGGACTAGATCAGTCACTTGGGTTTCACTTTTCAGATGAAAATTCGGGCTAATCGATGATGGAAATGGATCAACTACTTGGTTTTTTGGCTCAACCGATGATGAAACTAGATTGACCACCTGATCAACCGAACTAATCGGGGATGGAATCGGATTGACCGGTATAGCAACTAATGATGGGTTGGGGGAAATATTACGATAACCAGTTAAAAGTTGAATCTTTTCCAAAAGAGAAGAAGCATCGTCCATATGAGGACAAAGGTGAGAGTAACAAATACCTTTGCATAACATACAATGAAATTTGACAGTTGTTTTCTTCTTACCAACTTTAACATCACTAGTTGTCGGGGTGTCACCAGCATGTCCAGCAGGGGCCGATGACGTGGAGGACCACACTTCTAAGACCTTGGGAATAAGGGAAATCCCTCAGAAAGTCGTCACCCTTACAAAGACTACAAGGGACTTTGGGTTTAAGATTCTTCGTTGTAGTCTTATTGACCTCACCAACACTCCCAGTACGATTAACAGTAGTTGGTTTCTTGGATCCAACATCTAATATGGTTGATCCAACCAGCTACTTTTAATCCAACCATGTGAATAGATGTTATGGTGTCGAACATGGAATAAACCACTTGATTACCGGTCAATGAGGTAAACCATTAACAAGCGCGAGGGAAATTACCATTGATGTCAATGATTCCCAAGGTACTCTAGTACATTCCAATGAATGTGAATGGATAAACTGAAGTCAAACATTAGTGGAATCATCCAATCAGAGGTCAATGATGTAAACCCACTATCGGACGTGAGGAGGCTTTCCATTGAGGCATGTAGTTCCCAAGGTACTAATTGGTTTCTAAGTCTAGTTCCCGGACGATTAACAATAGCTGGTTGCTTGGACACCAGAACATGGTTGGATTCCATCTATTCACAGGACATCCTTTTTCTTTTCCCACGTCATGGGATCACTTTTTTACCTCTATTAGTTTCAGTTCAACAGAAAGTATTGAGTTTGATAATATTGTTGGATTTTTACTGTCTGAGGAAACAAGGAACAAATCCAATCTAGAAACCTCTACATCTGAGGCGATGATGGTCAGAGGTAGACCTAAAGAATAATGACACGGTCAAAGGGATTTCTCTTGGTCAAATTCGAAGTGTAAAAAGAGAAATCTTAAGTGCTGGTTTTGTGGCAAATCAGGACACCTGAAGAAGGACTATTGGAAGAGACAACAAGCCCCCAAAGACGACCCTCCAAAAGAAATGAAGGAAGTGAACACAACTGAAATAGGTTCAACAACAGGTTCAGGTATGATTGATGAATTTTTATCAATTAGTATTGGTTCACGTCATGATCAACGATGGTTATTATATTTTGGTGCTTCAAATCACATGTGTCTTCATAGACATTGGTTTGTTACTTACCAGTCTATAGATGATGGAATAGTTTACATCAGAAATGATATCTCGTGTAAAGTAGTGGGAATTGGTAGCTTTCGAATTAAGATGTTTGATGGAACTGTTAAAATATTAACTGATGTGAGACATGTACCTGATCTTAGGAAGAACCTAATTTCTTTGGGAGTCTTAGACATTGGAGGATATAAGAGTATTGTTCAAGGTGGAGTTATGAAGGTCTACAAAGGAATCCTACTGGTTATGAAAGTGAAGAAGGTTGGTAACCTATTTCTGTTAGAAGGAAGAACTGAGTCAGATCATACAACAACGGTATCCAAGAATGATAGTGATTTTGTTTGATTGTGGCATCAACGGTTGGGCCATATGATCAAAAAAGGATTGAAGGTATTATTTCATCGCAAGTTACTTCCTAGTCTAAAGTCTTTAAAGTTAGATTTCTGCAAGCACTATATTTATGGAAAACAGAGTAGGAAGAAATTTAAAATCGGAAGACACATCGGTGAGGGAATCCTTGACTATATCCATTCTGATGTTTGGGGACCATCCCCTACTATCTCATATGAAGGATCATCATATTTTGTAACTTTTATAGATGATTTCTCTAGGAATGTTTGGGTCTATATGTTGAAAAGAAAGGCTGATGTGTTTACTATTTTCAAGCAGTTTAGAGCTTTAGTGGAAAAGAGCACTGGTAGATCCATTAAATGTTTAAGAACTGATAATGGTGGTGAATTTACGTCAATAGAATTTGAGAATTATTGCAAGTAGTTTGGGATTGATAGGCATAAAACCACTACCTATACTCCTCAACAAAACAGAGTTGCTGAATGCATGAACATGACTCTTCTAGAGAGAGCAAGGAGTATGCTTAGTAATGCCAACTTGCAGTAGGAACTGTGGGAAGAAGAAGTAACTATAAATTGTTGTCTGGTAAATCGATCACCATCAACAACAATAGAGTGCAATATTCCTGAAGAGGTATGGAAAGGTCACCCTTGTAATTATTCTAATATTAAAGTTTTTGGTTGTGAAGCCTATGCTCTAATTCTGAAACATCAGCATTCTAAACTAGATCCAAAATAAAAAAGGCTTATCTTTGTTGGATATGGTGATGGTATTAAGGGGTACAAGTTGTGGGATATTACTTCTCACAATATCACCATTAAAAGAGATGCAATATTTGATGAATCATCTCTCATCAAATCAAATATAGATGTTCAAATGAAACAGGAAGAAGTACCTAAGTATCAACAGATTCAATTTGAAACCAGTTCAAATATAGATGAAAGTGAACATGAACAAGTTTTTGAAGATGTTCATGAAGAGTTTCCTATAGAGGAAGACATGGTTGATGATAACAATCAACATAATGTGGATGAGCCACAAACTTCCCTAAGGAGGTCTACGCAGGTCAAAAATCCTCCAAGAAGGTATGATGATTTGGTTTCATCGGTTTCTTTAAGTACTAATGATGATGAACCTTCGTGCTATTAGGAAGTTGTGAAGGGTTCTAACAGTGATAAATGGAAAGAAGCAATGAAGGATGAAATGAAGGCATTAGAGAGGGATGCCACATGGGACCTGGTATAACTTCAAAGAGACAGAAAAATTGTAGGTTGTAAGTGGGTCTACAATATGAAGAAGGGTGTTGATGATAAGGTGGAAAGGTACAAAAGAGGCTGGTTGAAAAAGGATATTCTCAGAAAGAAGGTATTGACTTTCATGAGATTTTTTCACCAGTTGTTAAGTCTGTTTCAATTCGAATTGTGTTAGCATTAGTTGCATTACTTGATTTGGAGTTGGAGTAGCTAGATGTTAAAACTGCGTTCTTACATGGAGATTTGGATGAGGAAATTTACATGGAACAACCTGAAGGGTTTGTTCAGAATCGTAGAAAGAAATTTGTTTCCAGGCTCAAGAAATCATGGTATGGTCCGAGGAAGTCACCCAGACAATGGTACAATAAATTTGACTCTTTCATGGTTAGCCAGAATTATACAAGGAGTGAGTATGATCATTGTGTCTACTTTAATAAATTGAATAATGGTGTTTTCATTATCTTAGTATTGTATGTTGATGATATGCTTTTAGAAAGCAAAATCATAACTGAGATCAACATGTTAAAGGCTCAGATGGCTAGAACGTTCGATATGAAAGATCTAGGAGTAGCAAGGAAGATTTTGGGCATGGAGATATTCAGAGACAAGAGGAATGGTAAGCTTTGGTTGTCACAACAGAAGTATGTTGAGAAGATACTCTTGAGGTTTGGTATGAACGATGTGAAACCATTTTCAGTCCCTTTGGCTTCCCATTTTAATCTTTCTTCAAGTTTATGTCCTAGTACAAAAGAAGAAAAGGAATATATGTCTCGAATACTGGCATATGTTAATGCAGTAGGAAGTCTAATGTATGCGATGGTTAGTACAAGGCCAGACATTTCACATGTAGTTGGGGTTGTCAGCAGGTATATGGAAAATCTAGGTAAAGAGAACTGGGTAGCAGTGAAATGGGTTCTTTGGTATTTGAGAGGCAGAAGTGATTATTGTATCACTTATAAAAATGGTCGTGAGTTAGTCTGTGGATATGTTGATTCTGATTTTGCAGGTGACTTGGACAAGAGAAGGTCGACTTCAGGGTATGTCTTTACTCTTGCAGGTGGAGCTATTAGTTGGATGTCAAAGCTACAGAACATTGTTGCTTTATCCACTACAGAAGCATAATATGTAGTTGCTTCACATGCTTGCAAAGAGATAGTTTTCTTGAAAGGTTTGTTTGGTGAGTTTGGAAGGATGCAGGACAAAGTAAAGTTACTATGTGATAGTCAAAGTGCTATTCACTTGGCTAAGAATCCAGCCTATCACAGTAAAACAAAACATATACCTATCAAGTACCATTTTGTAAGATAGGTCATCGATGAAGGTGGAGTCTCTCTTGAGAATGTGCATACAAAAGAGAACTACGCAAACATGTTCACAAAACCAGTACTGTTAGAGAAGCTACGCGTGCTTGGGTTCTCTTGGCTTGCAAAAAAGGTGATGAACAAAGGAAGGAGCAAGGTATCAAGTTAATTGTTGTCAAGGTGGAGATTATTGGGAATTCGTTGTCACCAGTTTCCTGGAAACTGGTGAATTACATGAATTTATATACATTTGGAAACTGGTGACAATGAATACATTTATATATACGGGCTTATATAAATTCATGTAAGCCCGTAGAGACAGAAGATGAGTGAGTGAGCTGTTGTAATCTCCATGATCTGAATAATAAGACAATCGATGCCTTCGCTTGGTGGACATAGCCTAATGTTTGGGTGAACCACGTAAATCTTTGTGTCTTTTAATTTTGTGTGACTATACTTGGTTTATAATATTTGTGTTTCCACATTTACGAATACAACAAAATCTGAAGTAGAAAATGAAAATTATATATAATTTTTTTTTACAAATTTAATTTTTAAATAAATTAAAAAATAATAATCATTAAAATTTAAAACCTTAAATCA
>JZKD02S1673379.1:850694-896352 GCA_000966675.3 Picea glauca
GGGGTTGAGATTTTGGGTAGAAGGATAAAGATTAAATCTGAAGGGTCATGATCTGCATGTAGGCTTAGAACCCTAGCTTACTAGTCCGTAGGGTAAAATACCCAACAACACCCCCCCCCCCACACACACACATGTAAATAATATAACACATACCCAACATTCCCCAACTTGTTTTTCTTTGCACACAGGGGGTCACAAGATTACAGAGTAAAAAAAATAGGGCAATGATGCCCATTGTTTCTCTACACCAGGAGAACTTCTCGGTACTCACATACTTTATCAATGAATCTGCAACATTCTTCAAAGTGTCAACCTTCTCCAGCAACACCTTCTTGTCTTCAACCATGTCTCTCACAAAGTGATGTTGAACCTCAATATGCTTTGTCTTTTAATGATAAACAAGGTTATTTTCCAGGAAGATTGCACTATGACTATCACAATCTAATCTCACTACTTATTGTACCAACCCAATACCTGAACACAATCTTTGTAACCATACTGCTTCCTTGCTTGCATGACTAGCTTCCTTGTATTAAACTTCTATAGTTGAAAGTGCCATTGCAGCCTATCTTTTTCTCATCCAATTGATTGCTCCTCCAAATAGGTTAAATACATACCCACTTTTAGATCTTCTGCGATTTAGATATCTGACCCAGTTTGCATCAACAAACCCATGTGTGTTCAACACTCTGTGTAATCCTGATCTTCCTTGGTAGCACAATCCATACCTAGTAGTGCCACACAAATACCTGAAAATCCCCTTTACTTCTATCGAATTATCCTTCCTTGTTTTTGACACATACTTTCTCAAAACTTCCACTATATGTGCAATGCACGGTCTAGTACAGACCATTGCATACATCAAAATTTCAACCGCACTAGCATACAAAACTTGTGAAATGTCTTCTTCCCCTTTCTATTTCTTACGACACTGATCTGCAGATAAATTTATGCGTACATGAATAGGGATCTTGACCGAGTTACTTTCGTACATATTAAATCTATGCAATATCTTATCATCATATTTTCTCTGATTCAACCAAAGTTTCCTATTTGCACGATCTCTTTTAATCTCCATTCTCATAATGAAGTTAGCAGCACTGAGATCCTTCATGTCAAATTTAGAGGATAGCTGTGATTTCACCTCCTTGATAACATCCATGTTGTTTCCTACCATCAATATGTCATTAACATATAACGTTGCATAAATCAAGTTACCAACCTTCTTGAAATATACACAATGATCATCCCTACTTCTCACAAATCCCATTTCAAGGATGTATGTGTCAAAATTTTGGTACCACATCCTAGGTGAATGCTTCATACCATATAGTGACATCTTTATCTTACACACCATCTTTTTCTTTCCCTTCACTACAAATCCTTCTGGTTGCTTCATGTATATTTCTTCTTCCGGATCCCCATGTAGGAATGTTGTCTTCACATCGATCTATTCTACTTCAAGATCAAAAGCAAAAACAACAGATAAAATAAATCTAATAGAAGTTAACTTGGCAATAGGGGAAAAAATTTCACCACAGTCAATTCCCTCTATCTGGGAATAACGTTTTGCTACTAACTGGGTTTTTTAATTCTCCACTTTTCCTTCTACATTCAACTTCTACTTAAACAACCATTTGCTACCAACATATTTTCTTCCAGCTAGAAACTCAACTAGATCCCATGCCTCATTCTTATCGAAGGCATCCATCTCTTCAACCATGTCCTTCTTCCAAAGTTTACTATCCTCTAAATTCATTTCTTCCCTGACAGTTCTAGGATCATCATCAGTAGTAGATAAAGAAAAATTAGAACAAAAATCAGGTGGACTATACCTCTCTAGTTTCCTTATTTTCCTCACTGATCTCCTCAATACTAGGGTATGAGGTTGTTCTTCCTCTGCTTCATCTTCTTCTGTTGAGTTATATTTTGGATCATTCAACTCAAACTCTATTTTCTTAGGTTCTTCTTCCCTTGGTAGGAATTCTTTTTTGGGACATCTTTAACCTCTCTAAAACCAACATCCCGACTATAGACAACCTTCTTAGTTTCTAGGTTCCAAAGTTTATAACCTTTCATACCATCTTTATAACCAATAAAGATACACTTTTTAGCTTTATTATTCATCTTATTCTTGTTTTCCTTTGGAACATGTACATAAGCATCACAACTAAACACTCTCATATGTTCAAGAGAGTGTTTCTTACGAGTCGATACCTCATGTGGATTTTTTTCATCCAATGTTGATGAGGGTGATCAATTGACCAAGTAACATGAAGTACCCATTTCCTCTGCCCATAATTCTTGTCCTAACTCAGCACTACTGAGTATGCTCACTTTTTCCATCAACGTCATGTTCATCATTTATGCAACCTTGTTTTGTTGAGGAGTGTATGGAGTAGTCTTCTTCCTTGCTATACCACATTTCTTACATAACTCTTCAAATTCATTCTCGCATAATTCTTCACCATTATTTGTCCTCAACACCTTTATTTTCTTCTCTATTTGATTTTCTACCAGAGCCTTAAACTCTTTAAATTTATTAAATACCTCATATTTCTTCCTAACAAAACAAATCCATATGTTCCTTAAAAAATCATGTATGAATGAAACATAATACACATATTTACCTAGTCATGGAACATGCACAGGTTTGAACACATCAATGTGTATCAACTCTAAGATCCCCTTTGCTCTTGTAGCAATATATGGGAATCTTACTCGATTATGTTTACCATATATGCAATGTTCAAATAAATCAAAATATAGGGTGAAATTAGACATACCTTCAACCATACCTTTACTATACAGTGTTCGAAGGCCCTTTTCTCCAATATGTCCCAATATTTGATTCCATAGCATGGTCTTATTTCTAGGGACAATACATATCTTGTCTTCTTTATTTCTCTACTCCATGAAAATAGAATTGTTACACCCATCAATATAAGTACTTTCCAACAACTTGTAAAGAGTTCCACACTGAACTCCCCTCATCAACACCATTACTCCTTGTACTATTTTGTAATTTCCCTTTCCGAATAAAGTATCCACACCTGCATCGTCCTACTTACTTACATATATTAGGATTCTGGCTAGATTTGGAATGTGCATAACTCCAGGGAGAGTTCTAATCCTTCCATATTTCAACAACTTAATTCTTCAATGTCCCATTATTTTTCTTGTTGATTCATTTCCTAGGAAGACATCACCACCATCGTACTTTTCATATCCATAGAACCAATCCCTATGAGGAGTCATGTGAAATGGCACACCTAATTCGATCAACCATACACCATGATTTGCATGTGTACCTGTAGATGCAAATTAAACATCACCTCCTTCTTCTATGGAGTTTTATCCTCCATGGAAGAGGAATCATCATATCCCTTTTCTTTAACAACCTTCTTAGACCTGCAATCTTTCTTATAATTCCCTTCTTTACCACACTTCCAACATTTCCTCAAAGATTTTCCTAGCAATTTAGATCTACCTTTAGATTTAGATCTCCGCCCCGAAGACTTATTTTTATTCCTATCTTGGGGAAGACCTCTTACAAATAAAGCATTTGTGCTCTTACTATCCATGCTTCTCTTCCTCATCTCTTCCGATAACAAGGATGCAACTACATCCTCATACTTCAATGTAGATTGAGTGGTACTACCAATTGATACAACCAGATTATCCCAATATTCTGGCAAAGAACATAACAAAATAATACACTTATCTTCTTATGCAATTGTAATATTAACAAAGAAAAGTTGACTTACCATAGTATTTAAGGCATTTAGATGCTTTGTCATAGAATCTCCATCTTCCATCCTAAGATGATACAACTTCTTTTGAAGAAACAACTCGTTTATCGGGGACTTTGACTGATACAATGAGCCAAAGAGGGGGAGCTTAGACATGCTAATCTTGCATGAAAAGAAGCATGGATAAAAAAAAAAAACATGTAAATGAAGTACTTGGGAGGTGAGGCTCAAAGAGGAGCCTCACCTCTAAAACCAATTACTAGTAAATCACTCAAAGCTAATTAATCTCACAATGAACAATAAAAAAATATGAGAGAAGCCAAAATGAGTAATTTGATATTATGAGAAGGCTTGCTAGGCCTTTATATAGAATTACAAAATGTTCCATTGAACAAAGTAAAAAAGATCTCATTAAATGAGTCTCTATTATTAGTGTAATAGATCTAACTACCCAACTAAGTAAGTAATGGAAAATAAAATCCGATACAATAATAGAAATAGCTCATTAAATGAGTCTCTATTATTATAATAATATATCTAACTGCCCAACTAACTAAGTAGTGGAAAATAAAACCCAATGGAAAGGTGGGACTCTCTTTGACCCATATGGGCAACCTGTTAGCCTAATTAATTAATGAGGAGGTGGGCATCTCCTTGATCCATATGAGAAATCTATTAGCTTTATAGATTTATGACTTTTTCATCCAAATTTAGACCATATACCCCCTAAAATTTGGATCATTTCTCCCCCCTTAGAAAATGATGGTCCCCATTATTTCACCCATGCTAAAAAGAGAAAACTCATTACCGTACCATTATGATTACAATGTGAAAATACTCAAAGAAGAGAAAGGTTTTGCATGGTTGACCTGTAACCATGGGTTTGTGGTTGTCCCATAACCTAGTTTACAATGACATTGTACATGGGTATAAAAATAAAGAAATTTTAATAAAATCCCAAAATTTTAAAAAATAATATGGAAAAATCGTGACTTTGGGGGCTGTGAACATTCTTCTTCAAATCTATTCATAACTTTTGCGACATGGGATGAAATACAATTCCGTCGAAGATCCATTTGAGATACTAAATAGATATTTCCATTGGTATATGGAACTTCTTCTAAGGTGGCCCATGGAATGATAAAAACTAGGTCGAATTTGAAGGGCGCATGACCACGCTGGTTATAGACATGCGTTTCTTCAAACAAATATATATCATAAACCAGAAAACAAAATGAAATTTCGTTAAATACCCATTTGAGATATTGAAGAGATATTTTCATCCATATGTGGAACTCCTTCTGTAGTTTCCTAAGCAGGGAGAAAAATACCTTTGAATATGGTGGAACGTGTGGCCTCCTTGGGTCAAATACATGTTGAGATTCAATCGATGATATCTCTCAAACCCGGAAGCCAAATGCGATTTCGTGAAATACCCATTTGGGATATTAAAGAGATATTTCCAACCATATGTGGAACACCTTCTGTAGTTTCCTAAGAATGGAGAAAAATATCATTGAATATGGTGGTACGTGCAGCCTCCTTGGGTTAAATACATGCTAAGATTCAATCAATGAGATCTCTCAAACTAGGATGCCAAATGAGATTCTAGGAAATACCCATTTGAGATATTGAAGAGATATTACAATGAGATATGGTAGAGCCTCTAAAATTTTGTGTAGAGGTCGCAACACTTCTTTGAATTTGGCTGAGTGTAGAGGGCCACAAAGGATGCCAAGGGTTTGTAGAGCAGCATGGGTTGTTGTAGAGGTTGTGGAACCTCCGTGGGAAGCATGGACACCCTGCAAATTTGTTGAAAATGTTTCATATCAATGGATGTAGTGTATCCTGTTATCACATAAATCTGTCTAAGGGTTGCAGGGAGACCCAGTCCTTTACTTGCGCAAGTATCAGCCTTGAGCTCAAAGCACATATTTTAGAACAATCTATTTTGGGCTTGAAACGCAAGAAACAGGCAGGTTTAATCTTTCAGCGGTGGAGATTCCAGGAGCAGTTTTGATCAGTGGCTCATGGGCATTCCGAATTTCAAAGTTGCATGAAGTATAGCGCCATTAAAAACCTCGAAGCCCGAAGTGAGCATGATCCGTAGATATTAAAGGGGACACGTGGAGGCAAATCCATCACTTTGGAATTCATCTTTCCATAGGATTGTGGGAGTTAAGCATTGATAAGTCTTGAAGAGTCGAGGTGTTGAAGTGTTGAAGTCCTGAAGAGCCAAAGTGTCGAAGTCTCGAAGCGTCGAAGTGCCGAAGCCGTCGAAGTGCCGAAGTCCCGACGCTGTCGAAGTGTCGAAGTCCCGAAGCACCAAAGTATCGGAGTCTTGAAGCGCCGAAGAGCTGAAGTATCGAAGCCCCAATGTGACGAAGCACCGAAGACCTGAAGTCTCTGAAGTGCCGAAGCAACGAAGTGCTGAAGTCCTGAAAAACTGAAGCTCCGGAGTGCCGAAGTACTGAAGAGCCAAAGCCCCAGAGTTAAATATCAAACGCCACATGTCCTTTCATATCGGACAAACATTTTTTACTTCGATAATCCGGGCTTCTGGAGTTTCAACATCTCGACTCTTAGTTTCATCTAGAGCATTTTCTCCTGGAGTTAAGAATCAAGCACCATGCATCCTTTCAGATCGGACAAACATTATTTACTTTGGGAATTCAAGCTTCGAGAATTTCAGCATCTCGACTCCTGGTGTCATCTGGAGCATTTTCTCATGGAGTTAAGAATCAAACATCGTGTGTCCTCCTCAAATCGACAGTCGTCGTTCACTTCAGAGCTTCAACATTTGTTTTAGGTCTCCATGTCACTCTGGGCCCATATTTATGCCAGCTCTACATGCAGACTCTTCTCAAGATCTGAATTCCAAAGTACGTGGCATCTGTCAGCGCAAACATGGGGCACCCTTATCAGTCATGACACATGGCATCCATTTGGTGCTGACATATGGCACTCTTTTCAAGCATTTTCAGATGTTTCTTCAGCCTATTTTCAAGTGACACATGTCACCCCTCTGTCCACGACACGTAAGCATAGTGACATCAGGCCTCCACATCAGATCCTCCTCCAAGATGTGTTATTGTTCAGTGCCAAAAGCAATGCCCCACCCCAAAGCACAATTTTAATAGATCCTAAAGTTGGCAGGATGATAAAATCTAGTGGTGGCGCCAGATCTAGCAGGTGTGCCCAGATCGAAGGCCACACTTCATTGTGGGGATGGAACTTGCTCAATCGATAAAATTATTGAGCGGTCCCGCAATTGAAACCATGGTTTGGCGAAAGTGATACGTGGAAGAAGGCGGTGGATTGCAAGCCCAAAAGAGGTGTGAGTTCAAACCGCTTTTGGTGGCCCCACAATCACGTGCTCATATAGCGTCCAATCCGAGAGCAGTGCGTGGCCGCCCCCTAGGCACTAAGACTCATCCTGATCTCGAGGGTTCAGTAAATAAATGAAAGGACTGGTGGTTGAAACCTTGACTCACTCGGTAATTAGAAAGTATGGAAGAGTCAACCATGGAAAACAAAGCTGTCAGCCTGAGGTACCCCTCTAGATGGATTTTCTTGTAGACCCATGCCGATATGAGCTCGTGTCTGACAGAGGAATGCATGCTCATTATGACAGAAGAAAGCACAAACGAAAGGCTTTGAATGTAGTAGCTAGGTCACACTCCTGGTAGTGGTGGACTGGTCTGAGTATAAATAGGTAGTTTTGATATTCTGTTAAGGTCATCAACTAGTTGAGCATAGCTCCCTATTTTGTAATGTTTTGATGCCAGAGTTGTTCTCTGGTTATGTATCAAATTTGAGACTTTCGCATTAATAGAATTCAACTTCTTTCATTTCTCTGTAAAAACTGTGCTAAAACACTTGGGCATGGAGGATCCAGTCGACAGTCGTAGTTTTATTGTAATGTAGGTTTGATTACATTATTGTTGTGACCGGTTTTAGTCATCTTCTTTGTTGTCTTATTCCCTCTTACGCCGAAAGGCTCAGGCATGAAGGATCCAGTTGAGTTGTCGTCGTTGCATTGTGATGTAGGTTTGATCATTATGTTGTTGTGACTGTGTTCCTGTGACATATTTCAGTGTCTGAAGCTTGAGTTCAAGAGTGCTCTTGAGCCTGAGTTTTTCTTAACCAAGCTACTTGAAAGCCTGATGCCCATGGAATACTAGTCCACTTTCTCAATAAGTCTTCCTTCTACTCGCCCTTAAACTCAATTCACTGACTGAAGTTAATGAGGCCCTCACTTCCATGTGCATTTCCTACCTAGTTTCTGTGTTAGAATCATTCTTGTACTGAGTTTTTTCCATTTGACATCCACTCATAAAACCAACATCAACCAAACATTCTGATGGGTACTGGACTTATCCTCTCGCAATCTGAGGGTGACTCTCAGTGATAACATTCATGGAATCGTTTCCAGGGAACGAATTGAAGAGATTTCCCTGGGTAAGAACGACAAAGAAATTATGATTCTGAAGCTGCATCAGAAATCAGTACCTTGAATATTGCAAACTTACACTTGGTGACTCCACTGTTTCATTTGTGGCTCCTAAAGGTACACACAAGAGGTCTAATCCATAACTGCCTCTGGCTACACCTAAATCTGACCCGAAAAAATATTATCCATAAAGGAAAGCCTTCTTATGAAGGCTTTTAGCTGATGTCCCAGATTAAAAGCTCCCTAGGAGAACGACAACGGCCAGATTTGGTCTTTGATGGTGAACAAAGACCAGACACATTTAGACTGCATATCTTTCACCTGGCAACTCCATGATTAAAGAATCCAATGGTGACTCCACATTTTTAAGAAGTCATATTTTTCAGATGGAAGCCATCTTGGCTCAGAGGTTTGATCCTTTTAATTTCTCTTATGTTCCTAGTTTTCCAAATGTTTTTCCTACTATGGATGAGTGGGGTGATTTTTTGCCCAGATTTAGAGAACATAGAGATGACAACCCTGCAGAGCATCTCCTTGAGTTTCATGAACTCATGCATCAATGGGGAATACATCATGAGGATGTATTAATGAAAATATTCATGTTTTCGTTAGCGGGAGATGCTCATGAGTGGTATCACTTTTTGCCCCCTGCTAGCATCTCCTCCCTGGAACAGTTTCATGCAGATTTCAATAGGCATTGTCAAAAGTTTTATTCCTCTGAGTTAATTTGTCATAGTTGTTGTGAGGAATATAAAGATTGTGTTCAAGGTATAGTTGTTTCTTATGAAGGCTGTGAGAATGAAGGAGATGCCTTGGATGAGTTGAAAAAGCTGGTAAAATCACTTTCTGCAGAAATAGAGAAATTGAAGGTAGATTTTTCTTGTTGCTCTTATGACGGAAATAAAGAGCATATTCTATTTCATGATACAGATGTTTTTGGCAATCCTGCTTATGATGAAGAAGTGATTTCAAGTACTGACCAAGAACAACCAACTTTTGATGAATATCCCAACGAAGATGATGAAGAGAAAAGCTTTTCCATGGTTCCTGTATATGATGATTATGAATCTGATCCTTGGGAGAGCCATGAAGGAGAAATTGAAGAGCTAAATGTGCATTTTATCTCCTGTCCAGAGCCTGTAAATGAGCAGATATCACCTGGGATTAGCCAACTTGCATCAGTTCTCCACCCACCTATACACTATGAGAACTTCAAACGACGGGTGAGCAACAATGAAGGACAAGAGGTAATTTCTTACCAGTTGAGCTTTCCTGATTATAAATTTTGTGACCCTGTGGGGTTATATATGGAGCTGTGTTTTCCAAAATCATTGGAGCCTGCAAAATTATTCATCTTATAATCATTTGGGGGTATTGTTAGTGTTCCAAGATATGTTTTGTTTATGCTACCATACTTCCTTTATCTTTTGTGGATCATTTGCAGTAAAGAGAAGAATTATATTACCAGACAGTATGGGTGGCTATGGTGGAAGTTTGCTTTCACCTAGCGCTTTATAAAAATCAGTTAGCCTAGGATTGTATATAAATAAGCTCCTTTTGGAGCCCATGTGTTTGTTTTCATTTTTTTAGTAGAGTAGTGTACATATTTCCCTGTTTTCTTCAGCGAAGGTTTTGAGCTAGACTCCATAGGCCAATAGCTAAGGCATTGGAACTGTGTATTCTTGGCAGCTCGTAGGGAGCATTTCATCCCCTATGGAGCCAAATGTTATCAAATAAAGCTATCTAAGGGTCGCAGGGCGACCCAGTCCTTTTCTTGTGCAAGTATCAGCCTTGAGCTCAAAGCGCAACTTTTAGAACAGTCTATTTCGGGCTTGAAACCCAAGCAACAGACAGGTTTAATCTTTCAGTGGCGGAGATTCCAAGAACAGTTTAGATCATCGGCTCACGAGCATTCAGAATTTCAAAGTTGCACAAAGTATAGCGCCATTGAAAACCTCGAATCCCGAAGTGAGCATGAGTCGTATATCTTAAAGGAGACACGTGGAGGCATATCCCTCACCTCGAAATTCGGTGCTTCAGAGCATTATGGGAGTTGAGCATTGAGAAGTCCCAAAGATTCGAGGTGCCGAAGTGCCAAAGTGTCGAAGTCCTGAAGCACTGAAGTGATGAATCTGTCGAAGTGTCGAAGTCCCGAAGAGCCGAAGTGCCAAAGCCACCGAAGTGCCGAAGTCCCAAAGCGCCGAAGTGCCGAAGTGTCGTAGTCCCAAAGAATCGAAGACTTGAAGTCCCAAAGAGCCGATGTGTCAAAGCCCCAAAGTGTCGAAGCACCAAAGACCCGAAGTCTCTGAAGTGCCGAAGTGTCGAAGTCCCGAACAACCGAAGCCTGGTAGTGCCGAAGCACTGAAGAGACGAAGAGACAAAGCACCATGCATCCTTTTAGATCGGACGAACATTATTTACTTCGGTAATCCAGGCTTCTGGAGTTTCATCATCTCGACTCATGGTTTCATTGTAACGACCCTAATTGAATAAATGATTAAAGATTATAAAATAAAATTAATTAAAAGAAAATGATTGTGATTAACTAAGTAATACTCTAACTACAGACCACATTTAATGACCTGAGAATTATAATTTAAAAGATCAATGAAAATGTTATTAAATGGTGGCATATGCAGAGAGGGATAGCCATGGATCCCGAGAAGATAAAACATTAACTCATGACGAAGGACGGAGAACGGAGGGTGGTGGAAGGAGTAAGTGCGTGAGTCGGCAGGGAGGAATAAGGGACGGGAAGAGGGGGATGTGAGTACCATTCGATGGGAGGGGACGAAATGGATGCTGTGGACGGTTGTGTTTTTCCGTGAGTAGAGATTCTGCGTTTTGCTGTGAGCAACGATTTTCTGTGCACTGTGGTATTGGCTGTGAGCCTGTGTTATTTTGTGGACTGTTGGCTTGCTACAAGCAAGGAACAGAGTGTTCTGGACTGTGACTTTTGATCAGGGGAGGCACTGAGTTGCTGGAGGTTTTGGGCACGGAGGGCCAAAATATCCATAGATATCCTGGAGCTAGGTAGTTTTCCTAGTTGGCAGGGAGGACAGTAGTTTTGGGCAGTTATTTTCCTGTTTGTGACAGGGTTGATCTGTGTAGCAGGGAGCAGAAAGGCAGCAGCAAAGCAAAGAGGCAACATAAATTAGCATCAGAACCAGGTACTGGGTTAAGTTATGTATTTATTTCTTTCTGTCATGATTTCAGTATTTATTGAGAATTCTGAGTTGCTGAAGTTGTTGTCATGAAAATCAATATTATGTTAGGAAGTTGTTCTTTCAGTTTACTTAATAAAATGTTTATGAAACTTAATGATGTTCAGAATTATATGGGCATCACATTCATCTGGAGCGTTTTCTCCTGGAGTTAAGAATTAAGCACCATGCATCCTTTCAAATCAGACATACATTAATTACTTCAGGAATTCAGGCTTCGGGAATTTCAGCATCTTGACTCCTAGTTTCATCCGAAGCATTTTCTCCCGGAGTTAAGAATCAAGCGTCGCATGTCCTCCTCAAATCGATGGTCGTCGTTCACTTCGGAGCTTCAACATTTGTTTCAGGTCACCACGTCACTCTAGACCCATATTTATGCCATCTCTACATGCAGACCCCTCTCGAGCTCTGAAGTCCAAAGTATGTAGTAGTTGTCAGTGAAAACATGGGGCACCCTTATCATTCATGACACATGACATCCATTTGGCGCTGACACATGGCACTCTTTTCAAGCATTTTCGGATGTGTCTTCAGCCTATTTTCGAGTGATACAAGTCACCCCTCTATCCGTGGCACATCAGCATAGTGACGTCAGGCCTCAACGTCAAATCATCCTCCAGGACGTGTTATTGTTCAGCGCCAAAAACAATGCCCCACACCAAAGCACAGTTTTAATAGATCCTAAAGTTGGCAGGCGGACAAAATCCAGTGGTGGCGCCAGATCTAGCAGGTCCACCCAGATCACAGACTGAGACCATATCAATGACCACGCTTCATTATGGGGACGCAACTTGCTCGATCGATAAAATTATTGAGCGGTCCCGCAATTGAAACTGTGGTTTGGCGAAATTGATACGTGGCAGAAGGCGATGGATTGCGGGCCTAAAAGCGGTGTGAGTTCAAACCGATTTTGATGGCCTCACAATCACATGCTCATATAACATCCAATCCAAGAGCAGCGCATGGTCACCCCCTAGGCACTAAGCCTCATCATGATCTCAAGGGTTCAGTAAATAAATGAAAGGACTGGTGGTTGAAACCTCGACTCACTCAGTAATTAGAAAGTATGAAGGAGTCGGATGTGGAAAATAGAGTCGTCAGCCTAAGGTGCCCCTGTGGACATATTTTCCTACAAATCCACGCCGATCTGAGCTCGTGTCTGACAGAGGGATGCATGCTTAGTTTGACAGAAGAAAGCGCAGATGAAATGCTTTGAATGTAGTAGCGAGGTCACATTCCTGGTAGTGGTGGACTGGTCTGAGTATAAATAGGTAGTTTTGATATTCTATTAAGGTCGTCAACTGGTTGCGCAGAGCTCCCTATTTTTTAATGTTTTGATGCCAGAGATGTTCTCTAGTTATGTATCAAATTTGAGACTTTCGCATTAATAGAAGTCAACTTCTTTCATTTCTCTGTAAAAACTATGCTAAAACACTTAGGCATGGAGGATCCAGTCGAGGGTTGTAGTTTTATTGTAATGTAGGTTTGATTACAGTATTGCTATGATTGGTTTTAGTCATCTTCTTTGTTGTCTTATTCCCTCTTACGCTGAAAGGCTCCGGCATAGAGGATCTAGTAGAGTTGTCATAGTTGCATTGTGATGTAGATTTGATCATTATGCTGTTGTGACTGTGTTTTTGTGGCATATTTCAGTGTCTAAAGCTTGAGTTCACGAGTGCTCTTGAGCCTGTGTTTTTCTTCACCAAACTGCTTGAAAGCCTGATGCCCATGGAAGACTTGTCCACTTTCTCACTAAGTATTCCTTCTGCTTGCCCTTAAACTCAATTCACTGACTGAAGTTAATGAGACCCTCACTTCCATGTGCATTGCCTACCCAGTTTATGTGTTAGAATCATTCCTGTACTGAGTTTTGTCCATTTGACCTCCACTCATAAAACCAACATCCACCAAACATTTTGATGGGTACTGGGCTTATCCTCTCGCAATCTGAGGGTGACTCTCAGTGCTAACAGATCCATGTATAGATGTAATGAATCCATGTATGGATGTAGTGAATCCATGTATGGATGTAGTGAATCCGTATATGGTTCTCCTTGTAATGGTGAATGAAGATCCAAGGGTAAAAACAAAACCTTGTTGTGCCCGTGGACCAACTATGATGCTTACAATGTATGGCCCGACAAATGGATTCTGATAGTAACAAAAGGAGTTTGGTGATTGCTGCAAATGTTTTAACCCGCAACATGCTTCAAACCCTTGTTCCGATGAAGAGAGTACATGCTTTGATACCACTGATCTGGATCTCAGGGGCTGAGATCTAGATGGATTGAATGCCGAGAGAGGAGGATCTTAGATGTGCCAATATTGCATGAAAATAGGCATGGACAAAGAAAAACATGTAAATTGAGTACTTGGGAGGTGAGGCTCAAAGATGAACCTCACCTCTAAAACTAATTACTAGTAAATCACTCAGAGCTAATTAATCTCACAATTAATAATAGAAAATATGAGAGAAGCCAAAATGAGTAACTTGATATTATGAGAAGCTTTGCTAGGCCTTTATATAGCATTACAAAATGGTCCATTGGACAAAGTAAAAAACAGATTATTAAATGAGTCTCTATTATTATTATTATAGATCTAACTACCCAACTAACTAAGTAGTGAAAAATAAAACCTGATACAATAATGGAAATAGCTCATTAAATGAGTCTCTATTATTATAATAATAGATCTAAATACCCAGCTAAGTAGTGGAAATTAAAACCCAATGGAGAGGTGGGACTCTCTTTAACCCATATGGACAACATGTTAGACTAATTAATTAATGAGGAGGTGGGTATATCCTTGATCCACATGGGCAATCTATTAGCTTTATAGATTTATGAATTTTTCATCCGAATTTAGACCATATACCCCTTAAAATTCGGATCATACAAAGTCCACAATTTTTCCCATAGTTCCTTGTTTTTATATTCTTCCGACACATTTAGTAACACCGAATATGTCAGGAAAACTCGAATCGTACTCCTTTCTATTCTATCCATCTTCTTCCAATCTTCTTTTGACATACCAGTAGATTGAGTACTAGTAGTTTGTGTAATAGTAGATTGTGTACCAGTAGGTTGTGTACCAGGATCCACAACGATCCATTGTACTTTGTCTACAAGAAGGTCCTCCATCTTGAGCTTCCATAACTCAAAGTTTTGACCATTAGACTTCTCAATCTCGTTTCTTGAACTACTCGCCATTTCTCTTTCTACACTCGAATCACCACTTCAAAGCTCCCACTAAACCCAAGTTTATCATAAACCCAAGATAACTTTGATCTATCAAGACCGAGCCAAATCCTTAGCAACAAAGGAATCCCCTTGAATCCATAAATGTTCTCTAATACCACAAGTAAGTTTTAAACATGTGAAGTAAAGCAATGCATACAACTTCTTAAGAAAAACAGAAATTAATCAATGGCTCATACACATAGTACACCGATATTTAAGTTGGAAACCCTTAATCAAGAGAAAACCATCCTTCTTTGATGCCACATCTCTCGACTCTTCATTATCTTAATTTCACCATTCACAATACAATATATATAGTACTTTAGGTATTTTGCAGCTATGAAAACCCTAATCCCTTAATCCAGGATTAATTTAGACAATTGCTAAAATAACAAAAACCACCCCCCAAAAAAATAATTTGGGGCTCTGACCTCAATCCCATCGGCTCCGAGCTAACGCCCAGAGCAAAACACTTCGCGATACCTAGCTCTATGATGGATATCTGTGGATCTACTTGAAAACGCCATGTCTCATTATATCTATGTGTTCAATCTCTTAGATCCACTTCTTACATTCACCACTCATAGTTAATCCTCAATCCCCAAACACCATGAGGATCCATCCCCCACCATTAGACCTTCTAATCTAAGTTTATTTTCATGTTTCTAATTATCTGTTTATAAATTTTTTGAACGTTTAATAGAATATTATGTTATGTTTATTTTCATGTTTCAATTAACCTAATATTACTTGACAAGAGCCTAATGTTACCTGTTGGGAGCCAATCCCCAAACACCATGACGATCCATCCCCCACCTTTAGGTCTTCTAATCTAGGTTTATTTTCATGTTTCGCGTTATCTGTTTATAAATTTTTTGAACGTTTTATGGACTATTATGTTATGTTTATTTTCATGTTTCTGGTTATTTGCTTATAATTTTTTTAACGTTTTATGGACTATTATGTTATGTGTATGGCGAATAGACACATACTAATTTAAAAATATTTTTAATTTATAACTAATTCAAATTTTGGCTAATACTTATAATAATTACATTTCTAGTTCTCTTTCTATATATATAATGTGTATATACATCTCTTATAACAATTACATTTCTAGTTCTCTTTCTATCTATATATATAATCTGTATATACATCTCTATATATATCAAAAGTGAAAAGAAATTTTTTATTATTGAATTTTTAAAAAGGTAAACATGATGATGTGAGGGGAACGTTACCTACTATTCCTAGATATGGGTGGCTTTTTAGATGTAAATATTTTGAATTTTTACTATGACGTTATTACGTTTATATTAATTTAAGGTTTTAATTATTTTATTTAATTTTAATTTATGTTTATAATATATATTGATTTAAGATTTTAAATTTTAATGATTATTATTTTTTAATTTATTTAAAAATTAAATTTGTAAAAAAAAATTATATATAACTTTCAATAATTTCATTTTCTACTCTAGATTTTGTTGTATTTGTAAATACGGAAACACAAATATCATAAGCCAAGCATAGTCACACAAAATTAAAAGACACAAAGATTTACGTGGTTCATCCAAACATTAGGCTATGTCCACCAAGCGAAGGCATCGATTGTCTTATTATTTAGATCATGGAGATTACAACAGCTCACTCACTCATCTTCTGTCTCTACGGGCTTACATGAATTTATATATATTTACACAGGAAAACTGATTATTAAATGCAATTTCATCCATATTCTAACTTGGTCTTATTGGTTACAACCAACGTTGGATTATAGGATCTGAAATCATAATCCTAGAGGAATTCGTTGTCACCAGTTTCCAATAATCTCCACCTTGACAACAATTAACCTGATACCTTGCTCCTTCCTTTGTTCATCACCTTTTTTGCAAGCCAAGAGAACCCAAGCACCATCGTAGCTTCTCTAACAGTACTAGTTTTGTGAACATGTTTGCGCAGTTCTCTTTTGTATGCACTGTCTCAAGAGAGACTCCACCTTCATCGATGACCTGTCTTACAAAATGGTAATTGATAGGTATATGTTTTGTTTTACTGTGATAGGCTTGATTCTTAGCCAAGTGAATAGCACTTTGAATATCACATAGTAACTTTACTTTGTCCTGCATCCTTCCAAACTCACCAAACAAACCTTTCAAGCAAATTGTCTCTTTGCAAGCATGTGAAGCAACTACATATTCTTCTTATGTAGTGGATAAAGCAACAATGTTCTGTAGCTTTGACATCCATCTAATCTCTCCACCTGCAAGAGTAAAGACATACCCTGAAGTCGACCTTCTCTTGTCCAAATCACCTACAAAATCAGAATCAACATATCCACAGACTAACTCACGACCATTGTTATAAGTGATACAATAATCACTTCTGCTTCTCAAATACCAAAGAACCCATTTCACTGCTGCCCAGTTCTCTTTACCTGGATTTTCCATATACCTACTGACAACCCCAACTACATGTGAAATTTTTGGCCTTGTACTAACCATAGCATACATTAGACTTCCTACGGCATTAACATATGCTAGTATTCGAGACATATATTCCTTTTCTTCTTTTGTACTAGGACATAAACTTGAAGAAATCTTAAAATGGGAATCCAAAGGGACTGAAAATGGTTTCACATTGTTCATACAAAACCTCAAGAGTATCTTCTCAACATACTTCTATTGTGACAACCAAAGCTTACCATTCCTCCTGTCTCTGAATATCCCCATGCCCAAAATCTTCCTTGCTACTCCTAGATCTTTCATATCGAATGTTCTAGCCATCTGAGCCTTTAACCTGTTGATCTCAGTTATGATTTTTCTTGCTAAAAGCATATCATCAACATACAATAGTAATATAATGAATACACCATTATTCAATTTATTAAAGTAGACACAATGATCATACTCACTCCTTGTATAATTATGGCTCACCATGACAAAGTCAAATTTATTGTACCATTGTCTGGGTGACTTCCTCAGAACATACCATGATTTCTTGAGCCTGGAAATGAATTTCTTTCTGCGATTCTAAATGAACCCTTCAGGTTGTTCCATGTAAATTTCCTCATCCAAATCTCCATGTAAGAACGCAGTTTTAACATCTAGCTACTCCAACTCCAGATCAAGTAATGCAACTAATGCTAACACAATTCGAATTGAAACAGACTTAACAACTGGTGAAAAAATCTCATGAAAGTCAATACCTTCTTTCTGAGAATATCCTTTTGCAACCAGCCTCTCTTTGTACCTTTCCACCTTATCATCAACACCCTTCTTCATCTTGTATACCCACTTACAACCTACAATTTTCCTGTCTCTTTGAAGTTATACCAGGTCCCATGTGGAATTCCTCTCTAATGCCTTCATTTCCTTCATTGCTTCTTTCCATTTATCATTGTTAGAACCCTTCACAACTTCCTAATAGCACGAAGGTTCATCATCATTAGTACTTAAAAAAACTAAAGAAACCAAATCATCATACCTTCTTGGAGGATTTCTGACCCGCGTAGACCTCCTTAGGGAAGTTTGTGGCTCATCCACATTTTGTTGATTGTTATCATCAACCATGTCTTCCTCTATAGGAAACTCTTCATGAACATCTTCAAAAACTTGTTCATGTTCACTTTCATCTGTATTTGAACCGGTTTCAAACTGAATCTATTGATACTTAGGTACTTCTTCCTGTTTCATTTGAACATCTATATTTGATTTGATGAGAGATGATTCATCAAATATTACATCTCTTTTAATGGTGATATTGTGAGAAGTAAGATCCCACAACTTGTACCCCTTAATACCATCACCATATCCAACAAAGATAAGCCTTTTTTATTTTGGATCTAGTTTAGAACGTTGATGTTTCAGAATTAGAGCATAGGCTTCACAACCAAAAACTTTAAGATTAGAATAAATACAAGGGTGACCTTTCCATACCTCTTCAAGAATATTGCACTCTATTGTTGTTTATGGTGATCAATTTAGCAGATAACAAGTTGTAGTTACTTCTTTTGCCCACAGTTCCTATTGCAAGTTGGACTTACTAAGCATACTCCTTACTCTCTCTAGAAGAGTCATGTTCATGCATTCCGCAACTCCGCTTTGCTGAGGAGTATAGGTAGTGTTTTTATGCCTATCAATCCCAAACTCCTTGCAATAATTATCAAATTATATTGACATAAATTCACCACCATTATCAGTTCTTAAACATTTAATGGATCTACCAGTGCTCTTTTCCACTAAAGCTCTAAACTGCTTGAAAACAGTAAACACATCAGCCTTTCTTTTCAACATATAGACCCAAACCTTCCTAGAGAAATCATCTGTAAAAGTTACAAAATATGATGATCCTCCATATGAGATAGTAGGGGATGGTCCCCAAACATCAGAATGGATATAGTCAAGGATTCCCTCACTGGTGTGTCTTCCGGTTTTAAATTTATTCCTACTCTGTTTTCCATAAATACAGTGCTTGCAAAAATCTAACTTTAAAGACTTTAGACTAGGAAGTCACTTGCGATTAGATAATACCTTCAATCCTTTTTTGTTCATATGGCCCAACCGTTGATGCCACAGTCAAACACAATCACTATCATTCTCGGATACCACTGTCGCATGATCTGACTCAGTTCTTCCTTCTAACAGAAACAAGTTACCAACCTTCTTCACTTTCATAACCAGTAGGATTCCTTTATAGACCTTCATAACTCCACCTTGAACAATACTCTTATATCCTCCAATGTCTAAGACTCCCAAAGAAATTAGGTTCTTCCTAAGCTCAGGTACATGTCTCACATTAGTTGGTATTTTAACAGTTCCATCAAACATCTTAATTCGAATGCTACCAATTCCCACTAATTTACACGAGATATCATTTATGATGTAAACTATTCCATCATCTATAGACTGGTAAGTAACAAACCAATGTCTATGAAGACACATGTGATTTGAAGCACCAAAATATAATAACCATTGTTTATCATGACGTGAACCAATACTAATTGATAAAACTTCATCAGTCATACCTGAACCTGTTGTTGAACCTGTTTCAGTTGTGTTCGCTTCCTTCATTTCTTTTGGAGGGTCGTCTTTGGGGGCTTGTTGTCTCTTCCAATAGTCCTTCTTCAGGTGTCCCAATTCCACAAAACCAACACTTAAGCTTTCTCTTTTTATCCTTTGAATTTGTCTGAGAGAAATCCCTCTGACCATGTCCTCATTCTTTAGGTCTACCTCTGACCATCATCGCCTCAGATGTAGAGGTTTCTAGATTGGATTTGTTCCTTGTTTCCTCAGACAGTAAAACTCCAACAATATCATCAAATTCAATACTTTATGTTGAACTGAAACTAATAGAGGTAACAAAGTGATCCCATGATGCAGGAAAAGAAAAAGGATGTCCTATGAATAGATGGAATCCAACCATGTTCTGGTGTCCAAGTAACCAGCTATTGTTAATCATCCGGGAACTAGACTTAGAAACCAATTAGTACCTTGGGAACTGCATGCCTCAATGGCAGGCCTCCTCACGTCCGACAGTGGGTTTACATCATTGACCTATGATCAAATGATTTCACGGATGTTTGACTTCATTTTATCCATTCACATTCATTGGAATGTACTAGAGTACCTTGGGAATCACTGACATCAATGGTGATTTCCCTCGTGCTTGTTAATGGTTTACCTCATTGAACGGTAATCAAATGGTTTATTCCATGTTTGACACCAGGACATATATTCACATGGTTGGATTAACAGTAGTTGGTTGGATCAACCATATCAGATGTTGGATCCAAGCAACCAGCTACTGTTAATCGTACTGGGAGTGTTGGTGAGGTCAATAAGACTACAACGAAGAATATGAAACCCAAATTCCCTTGTAGTCTTTGTAAGGGTGATGAACTTTTGAGGGATTTCTCGGGTATTCCCAAGGTCTTAGAAGTGTGGTCCTCCACGTCATCGGCCCCTATTGGACATTTTGGTGACACCCTGACAACTAGTGATGTTAAAGTTGGTAAGAAGAAAACAACTGTCAAATTTCGTTGTATGTTATGCAAAGGTAATCGTTACTCTCACCTTTCTCCTCGTATGGACAATGCTTCTTCTCTTTTGGAAAATATTCAATTTTTAACTGGTTATCGTAATATTTCCCCCAACCCCTCATTAGTTTCTAGACCGGTCAATCTGATTCCATCCCTGGTTAGTCCGGTTGATCAGGTGGTCAATCTAGTTTCATCATCGATTGAACCAAAAACCCAAGTAGCTGATCCATTTTCGTCATCGATTAGCCTGAATTTTCATTTGAAAAGTGAAACCCAAGTGACTGATCCAGTCCCTTCATCGGCCAGTCCCACCCTTCATCTGAAGAGTGCCACATTGGTCATTCCAATTACATCATCGGTCGATCCAACTCTTCATCTAAAGAGTGAATCCAAAGAGGTCGATCCGTTTCCACCTGTCGACCCCATTTTCCCTTTAGAGAATGAAACCCAAGTGGTCGATTTGATGTCATTATCAATCGATCATACTCCCCTGCTAGAGAGTAAACTCGATTCTTCCCACGTTTTTCTCATTGATACAAAATCTACCGCACGGGGGGGCATTCCTCCTTCTCCCGCGAAACCCCCTCTAAGTAATGAGGCCATCCTTTTTGATTGGGGTGTGCTAACTGGACCTCGTCTTCTCTCTCGCATTCCTTTCAAGATTATAGTATAGGTTTGTGGTCAGGACGTTCCTCATGCACTGATATATGAAGGTTCATCCGTTAGTATTTTGTCCTCTATTGCTTGGCAAGCTTTGGGTTATTCTCAGCTTGTGTTGGTTACCCAGACTCTGTTTTCTTTTAACAGAAGAACCAATCACCCTTTAGGGATCCTTCCTCAGTTTCTCATAACTTTGGGAGGGAAAATTGTCTTTATTGATGTTATGGTAGTCCAGGACCCCTTGGATTTTGATTTAATCCTTGCGAGAGATTATATCTATTCCATGAAAGCTATTGTGTCCACTCTTTTTCATGTGATATCATTCCCACACAATGGAAGAATGATGACTATTGATCAAATTTCATGCGTTGGTCCTGACTTGATTACCAACCCAATGACCTCACTAAAAGGTTCTTATATGCAGTCAGTATCACCCCTACCATAGGTTAATTATGTGGCGTTGTCTCCCATGACTTCAACTTCCAATGACTTAGATCCGATAGTTGACATGGTGATCTCTTTGGTAGGGCTTTTGGAGCCTGATCTCTCTACCTTTATCGAGGCCATCGACATGTATCCCTTCAATAGTGATTTTCTTCCATCAAGCGAAGATCTCCTGGAAGCCATGGTTGGCGTTTGTCCCTTGACATGTATTCCTTATAGAGAATTATCCTCTTGGAAGTCATGATCAAGAAGGCTATGAGCATAGATTCACTTCTCTGTAAAAATCTCATTAAAAAATGAAACCGAAGCTACGAGCATAGTTTTACTCTCTGTAGCAAGCTCGTTAAAAAATGAAACAGAAATCTGGGGACTGAACCTAGAGCCACGAGCATAGTTTTTCTTCTCTGTGGAAAGCTCGTTAAAAAATGAAATAGAGGCTACGAGAATAGTTTTCCTATCTGTAGCAAGTTCATTAAAAACTGAAACAAAAATCTAGGGATTGAACCCGAAGCCCTAAGCATAGTTCTTTTCCTATGTCAAACTCGTTAAAAAATAAAATAGTCAACTCTCCTAACAAGTCGAGTCTTTCGCTAGATCTCGTAGATGTCGAGTCAAGTCTTTCGTTAGGTCTTGTATTTGAACCTTCATTTCATCCACATGTATCATTTTTCTCCATCTACTACAGAAATTGGTGACAACCTCAAAGTCAATGAATGAATTGAAGCTTGGGGGTGCATGTCTCTAGCCTTTGATTATCATTTTGGAGTTACTCCACTAGATTTTTGAGCTGGGGGCAGAGTACCAACCATCCATGGGTATCCCAACCTTTGGAAATTACATTGGGAATTTACAAGCATAGTTTAATTTTGTTTCAAGCTTGTATAAAAATGAAACCAATACTGAGCTTAGTCTTTGTTCTTTCTCATGCTCGTAAATACATGAGAATGTAACCAAGTATACTTTTATCACTTTTTTGGACTCGTAAAGGTTATGCGAAAAAGGAACCCCCTCGATTCTCCTTTAGGCTCTTTTCAGACTCTCTAAACATGAAAACATTGTTGAGTGATCTTTCTTCCTTTCACACTCGTTAAAAGGTTTGAAAGGGTGTCTTTTGAGTGATAATTTATCTCTTTTTTGGCCTCGCGAGACTAATATTACGAAAAAGGACAACCTTGGAGTCATCTTTAAGTTCTTTTTAGACTCTTTAAACATGAAAAACCACCGAGTTTACCTTCTCTTGACTCATTAAACAATCATACATTGAAGGGCCCATATGGGACCGAACCCTTACTTCTTCCAGTTCGTTAAACAAAGGAAGAGGGACTTACTAAAGGTGAGTTATATCGACCATATGTTACCCTCTTCAAGCTCGTTAAATAAAAAATAGGTACTCGTCTATCTGAATGGGGGAAAATTTTGAAAGAAGCAAGCCAAGCAGATTTTGAAAACATCACTAGTCACTCTTACGGTCGCCCTTGAACACAACACTTTATCTTTTCACGCATTTTAATCCGATGAACCTTTTCATTGAACCAATCCTCTGAGTTTTCTTACTCCTTTGGTTCACCCAACAAAAGTCACAATATCCACTGCATCATCGCGTTTTGGTGCATGTCATGTTTCTGTTGTTGTGCCTCAGTGTTCAAGGGAAGTATCTGCCATGTTCTTTTGATCTACCAATTTACATCTTTGTGTCGGTTTCATGTCGTTGATGGGGGATACATCAAGGCCCTCCTTCGATGAGTCTATTACTGTCGAATTCAGCACATTATCTGGGAACTAGACTTAGAAACCAGTTAGTACCATAGGACTTGCATGCTTCAATGGCAGGCCTCCTTGCATCCGACAGTGAGTTTACATCATTGACCTCTGATCAGATGATTCCATGGATTTTCAACTTCAACTCATCCATTCACATTCATTGGAATGTACTAGAGTACCTTGGGAATCATTGACATCAATGGTGATTTCCCTCGCGCTTGTTAACGGTTTACCTCATCGACCGATAATCAAGCGGTTTCTGCCATGTTCGACACCAGGAAATATATTCACTAAATGATTTTTTGAATGACTCTAAACAATGCAAAGAAATGAGAATGAAAATATTTCACTTCGATGAAAGCTATATTACGAGTAGGAGAAAACTTTTATCATTCGCAAATGCATAATGTCCCAAAATGCCAAAACCATACAATTTCGCTACTTCAAATGAAAGATAGTTTCACTATCCAAAAGAAAGAATGAAACTATGGTATTTGTTTTATTCTAATGTATAAAGAAATTAAATAGAAATCATTTTATTCTCTACTACTTTCAATCAGGAGAAAGAGTCCTATGCAGAGGCAAAAGACATGAAGAAAAAGGGCTACAAACAAAGCATGCATTTGAGACAGTGAGGTATGAAAGAGAACAAGTAAGAGATAAACTATTCTAACAAGAACTCAATCAAGAATCTGACAACCAACAAGCACTCAAGGAGTGCAAGAATATGCAGAGAAGAATCCAAGAAAAGAAACAGGGAGAAAGAGAAATCACTCAAAACTGTCCGACAAAACAAGCAGCTAGAAAAGGCAATTTCACATTTATGAAAAAGGTTTCAAGCTCCAAGCAAGACAATAGGGAGTGATAAGCATCAAATACCAATCCAAACAACTTCACAAACCAACCACAAACTCTGGGTAAAGAATTTTTCAAAATAGGCTGCAAAAGACTAAGCAAAAGAAGGCAAAAACTCTCAAAAAAGAGACTAGCGCTCCCCCAAAAGGATGCACAGAGTGTTGAAACACTCCCTAAGAAACTGTAGGGGAGTGCTAGCACTCTAGTGTGGCCTACAGGGGGGTGTTAGTCCTCCCAGAAACTCAGAAAAAGAGACAAAAACCATGCAAAAACTCACCCAAAATGCATGAAAAATGGTGAATTTGCTAGTGAAGGTAGGAGAAGGTTAATGGATGATGAAAAAACAGGAATCACTTGGAAAATGACCTCAAATATCAAATGGAACAGTGCATATATCTATGATTTTCCTAACAACAACTTTCATACAATCAGATGAAGGAGAAAGCAGTAAATCGACTCCAAATCTCGAAAGAAAAAGAGTGACTTCAAAGTAAAGAAGAAAGAGATGTCAAAAACCCAAAAAAAGCATCATGAATTCTTAGAAATCAAGTTGTTGGAGGAAAAAACAAAGACACACTAAGATGGTGGTAACCCTGAGCAAAAGAAGCAACAAAAATTAGACTCTGAGATCAACTCCTAAAAGAGTCTTGACTAGAAAAACACTAGCACTCTCGTGTCAAGGGAACCAGAGCATTTCAATGCTCCCTAGGAGCCTGCAAGGGAGTGCTAGTGCTCTGGTATAGAGGCAGGGGAGCGCTAGCCTCTCAGAACTCAAAAAATTTCCCAGAAATAAAAAAAAGGAACTCAAGAAAAATCGAAATTCCAGTGTGTAAGATGAGTCCAAAAGCTAATCAACAATATAAGAATCAGAGACAAAGAATGGATAAGATCAAAAAATTAGAAAAGGATAAAACAAGATCTAGGAAGGAAACCAAAACTAAAAGTTTCAATTCTCCCCAGTGGAGTCGCCAATTTATGTTACAGGAAAATCCCCTCGCGGACAGGTGAATCCCCTCTTGGGCTCTAGACTCCTAAGACCAAGATAGAAAGGGTGCTAACGTTGGTCATTGACATCCTTTTAAACCTAGCTAAACTAATGTATATAGAAGAGGAAGAAAGGTGTACCTTTTTAACGATGTTTGTCCTCGCACGGTCTGAGTTGATCTTTGATCCCCAATCTCCTCGATAAGTCCTACAAAAAAAACAAAGACAGAACAATATTACTATTCTACCAAGATTAGCTTGAAACCAAATCTATCTAATAGAGACAAGCTCATGTAGAATAGACACAACCTTGAAAGAAACAGGCCAAGAACATATGTATATTAATGAGAACAATAGAGAATACGTATAGACCTTTGATGAAGGTGCATCAGCCTCTCCTAGCTCTCCTTTTCCAACCCTTTGCTCAAGTAATCCACACATAAAATGATTATGCTTCAATGATATCTCCCTTATGAGATCATAAGTTTGATGCCTTCAATGTCTCCCCTTCCTTATGAGATCATAAGTTAGGTGCTTCTCAATTTTCATATCTTTTCACCATGAGGAGGCCTCCTTATATAAGCTTTGAGAGGCCCAACCACCTTAGAGATTCTTGGGATAGGTTGAGGATCTTTCTCCATAAGTTTTGGATCCTCCCTAAGATCTAGCCTTGACCTCAGATTCAAATCAAACCAATTCTAGAGATTAAGGGTAGTTTTCCCTGATTTTCCTCAACAACCCAAAATTTGCTCAAACAGGCTAGCGCTCCCCCAAAAGGTTGCATAAAGCATTGCAATGCTCCCCCAAAGAAGGGTAGGGAGCGCTATCACTCCATGACAGTGGGTAGGGGAGCACTGCCCTTCAAAATTCATTTTTAAGTGGTTTTCTTCATGGCAAAAGATGTGTACTCTTCATTAAATGATTTCTCCTTCTTAAACCAGTCTTTGAAGGTTTCTTAAGTGTCTTTATGATGTCGTTAGAGACACGACATAGGCAAGATGACAGTATGATGTTTTCGACACTGTGACATTTACGACACTTGTAATGAAGACAATAGTTCATCATGGAAGTGAGTAATTTTGATGTGTAACAGAAGCGAACCGCTGGGGACTGAACTAATTATGGAGGCTACCTAATCGTGTCTATAGCCTGCAACCAATGACCTGTTTGGAATTGTGCCACTGATCAAACCAATCCAGAAACAAATATTCAGAGCATATTACATTACAAAATGCCCTAGTCTAAATGTTCTACATTTTGGTTATTTTGGGGATATTATCAATTTAATTTTGTTTGCTATTTGGTAAGAAATTATTGCATTTGTTTACAGTATGCTCTGCAAACTATTCTTGAAGCACATGATAACTCTGCCCCTCCTGAGAATTCTGAAGACGTAGCTGAAGAAGAAGTAACCGAAGAGCAGGAGTCATCTCCTAATATCTTTGGACATTTTTCTGATAGTATTTTTGAAGCGAACTTTGAAACTGTCCACCCTTACAACACAAGGAGAAAAACACAGAGTAAACCATCTTCTGAAATGAGTAATAATGTGCCTTCAAAACAACCTAAACAAGATGAAATAAAACAAAATTTAGTAGTCCCAGTTTTAGAATATGACTTGATTGAAGATTTGAACAGATTAAGAGCTAATATTTTTGTTTATGAGCTTCTGAAATTTCCTTTATTTCTGCTGGAAAAATGCTTCGAACTATAGTAGAAAGCAACAAGAACAACGATTCTGACAGCAAGAAATATGCAGAAATCACTTCTAAAACAGTGAAAAAGATCCCTACTAAAACCACAACTGAAATTCCTGATAAAAGGGATTCAACAGAAAAAACTGTATCAAATGTAGATAAAATTATTTCAAGGACGTCAAAAAAAAATCAGCAGAATTCTATTGTTAATACTCGTAAAAATGTCCCACCTTTCTTATTGACTTTTGAAATTTTCAATAGAAATGTACATAATTGCATGGTATATTCTGACACTTCATCGAATGTTATGCCTTTATCTGTTTGCCAAACAATTAACACAAAAGTTCAGCCTTCTAGTCTTAAGATCATTCAACTTGATCAGACGAACGTTAAGGTAATCAGTGAACTTAAGAATGTGCTAGTTAGGCTATCTTCTAATCCTAAGGTTCACCAAATTATTGATATCATTGTTGTTGACATCCCTGAAGTCTATGGTTTGTTCTTAAGCAGGGATTGGTCTGAACAACTACATGGATACTTTGCAACAGATTGGTCTCATTTGTGGTTGCCAGAAAATGGACAGCCAAATAGAATTAGGATTAACCGCGAATGTTATCTCAAGCACACCGTGATAGATCTAAATGATCCAAACGAACCTTTTACTACCTCTGCTAATTCACTGGAAATGTAGGGAATGAACACCTTCTTTGGTAATTTTGTCCCTTAAATTTCTCCCATCACCGATCTTGGGCAAGGATCATAAATCATTACTTGTACGCAGTCACCGGATTTGTTGAATGTGTCAAACGTTGTTGACGAAGATCAAATATGGTCATTATACTTCGACGGATCCAAATCCAAAGAAGGAGCTGGTGCAGGATGTGTACTCATCGACCCCACAGGTAATAAGACTTTCATCGCCTATCGATTAGAGTTCGAGTGCACTAACAACACTACCGAATATGAAGCACTCCTGCAAGAGCTTAAAAAAGCTTTAGATATGGACATGAGAAAATTAATATTTTTCGATGATTCGGAAATCGTGGTCAGGCAGGTAAGAAATTCCATTCATTGTTTGTCACCACATTTGAAAAGTTACCAAACTGAGGCATGGAGTCTGATGCGTAAATTTTCATCATTTAACATCAATTCCATTCCTATATTAAGTAATTCAGAGGTTGATTTATTGGCTAATGTTGCTTCTAAACTTTTGCCTGTAGAATGCCTTTCTCCAAATGCATTTTCGATTGAATTATTATTCAGGCCGTCGATCACGGACAACATCACCAACTGGAGAGTGTTCGATGATGATCAATAGATCATCAACTTCTTGCACATGGAAAACACTTTCCAAGGTTCAATTATCAATGAAGGCACTCATGATGAAAACCTTCGCAACTTCACGGTAATATCATATCATAGATCTCCTGAATCAACATTCGATCTGGTAAACTCTATCCCTAGAGCTATTGTAAGACTAGAGCAGTTTTATGACCTGCATGATAAATTTAGAGGGTCTGTAAATTGTAAAATGAATAGTTCTTCTTTGATTTATGAAACAGTCAACTTAGGGACTAAAGAAAATCTGCAAAACATTAATTTGGGGACGGGGTGCTCCGAGCAAGAACGGTCTACCCTTATAAAATTGTTTAAATAATTTAAAGACGTTTTTTCTTGGACATATGATGATTTAAAAATGTTTGATCATAATATCATACAACATGTCATTCCCATGAAACCCCAGACCCAACCTTTTTAGCAAAAACTAAGGAAGATGCACCCTAAGTTGGAACCCACTGTCAAGAAAGAATTAAATAAATTATTGAATGAAAATATAATTTTTCCATTGAGACAAACACAATGGGTATCTAATCTAGTCCCTATTAGGAAGAAAAGTGGCGAAATCCGACTTTGTGTCAACTTTCGTAATCTAAACCGAGCATCAGACAAAGATAATTATCTCGTTCCTCCAATGGAACGGATAATTCAACAAGTGTCCGGTTCCGAAAGACTATCATTACTAGATGGTTTTTCGGGATACAACCAAGTTCTCATGTCTCCCTTAGACCAACTCAAAACCACTTTTTGTACCCCATGGGGTACTTATGCCTACAGAAAGATGCCTTTTGGGCTTATAAAGGTTGGGGCCACTTTCCATAGGGCAATGTACATTTATTTTCGTGGTCTCCTAAATCAATCAGTAGTGGTCTATCTTGATGATGTAACCATTTTCTCCAAAAACAAGAAAGATCATTTGTCTCACCTTAGGGCTTTCCTAGAACGATGTCACAAATATGGCATATCCCTTAACCCTAAGAAATCGGTCTTTGCAGTTGAGCAAGGAAAACTACTTGGGTTCATAGTGTCCAAGGATGGAATGATTATCGACCCTGAAAGAACCCAAGATATTGCTAGACTTTCCCCTCCCACTTCCAAAAAATTCATGCAGTCGTTTTTAGGCAAGATTAACTTTGTTAGAAGGTTTGTCCCAAGTTTCTCAGAAATGGTAAGTCCATTACAGAATTTAATCAAAAAGGAAATTCAGTATCGTTGGGGACCACAAGAAAATCGAGCTTTTGATTCCATAAAACAAGCCGTCGTGGAATCCCCTTCCTTGATGAGTCTCGATTTCTCGTAATATTTCACTCTTTACTCTTTCACTTCTGACCGATCGTATGTTGTTGTCTTAACCCAAAAGAGCACTGAAAACAATGAAATACCCATTTCTTTCATGAGCTCAGCTTCCAAAGGGGCGGATCTTAATTACTATGTTGTAGATCAACAGGCTTATGCAGTTTTCAAAGTAGTGAAACATTTCCGATCATACTTGCTGAAATCTAGAACTAAAGTCATTGTGCCTTATCCTGCTATTAGAAACTTACTATTATAAAAGGAATTGGGTGAAAAAAGGGCAAACTGGATGACATCATTTCAAGAGAATGACCTCGAAATTACCCTTTCACAAATTGTCAGAGGTCAAGGTATATGCAAACTAGTGGATGATTCGGTTGAAGAACAACAGAGTTAAATTAATGTCTCAACTGTAAATCAACATAATGAAAATCAGATCTGTTGTACACAAGTTGTTGCTAATTCTTGGTTCGATGACATTAATTTTTATTTAACACACGGTTCTGCTCCTCGCCATGTCGATCCAAAAAAGAGAAGTGCATTAAGACTCAAATCTGCACCTTTCTAGTTGGTAAATGATGTATTATTCCGTAAAATTTTTGATACATACTCATGCATTTTTTTGAAAGAGATGAAGCAGAGAAAGTATTATCTGAACTTCATGCAGGTGAAGCTAGTGGGAAATTTGGTGGAGATACCACTACTCACAAGGTATTAAGATCTCGGTACTATTGGTCCATGTTGTTCAAAGATGCCCATGGATTATGTCGTAAATGCATAATCTGCCAAAAGGCTATTGGATGAGTAAAAAAGGCAACATTCCCTTTGTAGCCTGTCACTGTGGATTCATTGTTTCAGCAATGGGGTATCGACATCATAGGGCCAATTAAACCCACTTCTTCATAGCAACATAAAGACATCATTACAACAACGGATTATTTTACCAGATGGTCTGAGGCTGCACCACTGAAAGTAGTGAACACTAATCAGGTAATATCTTTCCTCAACATGAATATTATTACTAGATTCGACATTCCTGAATGTTTGGTCTTCGATAATGCTTCTTACTTCTCGTCCCTCGATATGAGTGTTTTTTCTTTAAAAAAAGGGATCAAACTGAAATATTCTGCCAGCTATTACCCCCAAGGAAATGGCTTAGCAGAATCAACAAACAAAAATCTGATCAAAATCATCAAGAGGACAGTTTCTGAAAACCACAAGAACTGGAACAACGTTCTTTTTAATGCACTCTGGGCTGATAGGGTGACATCGAAAAATTATATTGGTAATTCTCCTTTCTTTCTCGTCTATAGAAGAGAAGCAATCCTCCATCCTCATGTTCTACTTCCCTCTCTGCAACTATTGTAGTAGGTTCAAGAGGAGGAATGCCCACCTCTTGAAAGTCGAATTAATGCCTTGCTGAAACTAGAAGAAGCAAGAGCACAAGCAAAAGAGAGGTTGGATCAGCATCAGCAGATTGTGAAAGGTTGGTTCGATTCAAACTCTGCTTCAGATAGAAACTTCGAGGTAGGAGATTTAGTTCTCAAATGGGATAAACCTCACGAGGGAAAAGGGGAACATACCAAGTTCCAGAACCTGTGGTTGGGGCCCTTTGTAATTGCGAAAAAACTAGGTCCCAGCTCTTTCCATCTACACAGTTTGTAGGGACGGCCAGACACCTTCCCGGTGAATTGCCAAGAACTCAAAAGGTATTTTTCGTGATAATTCCAGATCAACCTTTTGTACATATTTTTCTGTTTTGATTTATTTTTGTTTTCTGATTTTGGTTCTTTTCATTTTGTTTGTCTTTGCTACTTTCTGATTAAACTTATGTCTGTGTCACCTTTTAGTTCATGAAGGGAAACCAAAATGCCTCATTATGAAGCAACAGTTAAGGTCTTTTCAGAGAATCAATGTTGTAAATCACTGAAACACAGACTAGCTAAAGAAACTTGTTGTTTGAAACAGATTTCCTGGTCTCACTTTATAATTATGAGCAGACACGACCATCTTTAAATATTTTTACGTTGTCCCTACTTTTAAAGAAAGAAACTCAAGTATGCCTTCCTGTCCTCGAAAAATTAGTTTCATCAAGAGACTAATTTCAGATCATAATGAAGGTGATTAAGAAAAAAATTAAAGGATGGAAAATGACAAGTGTGCTAAAGACTGAAATTTTCAGCATCACCCCGCTCTTCTGAATATCTTTAAACTTATATCAAATTGTAAATAATTTCTCGAGAGTTATGGGAAGTGTTTGTAAACCTGTCGGGATACTGAACAGGTCTTCTAGCAACGGGTAAATGCATGCATGATTCCAAGACAACTCCATCGGGGTACTTAACAGGCCCACTAGTAGCAAAGCAATGTCAGGTTCAAGAAAATTGTCAAGTATAAATTTTGATATTGGTCATAAGTATCCTTCATTTTGAATTAAAATTTCTTGGACAAAGTATAGGCGTCAGAGTGGGTTAATTGACATCCCTACTGAGGCTATGGACGCCTACTGGCGGCAGTGGCCCTATCAACAATATCGGAGCCATTGACTTGAACATCATTGCTCTCATTTTTAAAATTTGTCACCGGGTTTCATTTGAACAGGAAGATATCTGAAGCTGGACTATGTAATGATTGTTGGGATGTTTGATGTCCTTCAACTTTTTTTGATCTCTGATTATTCTAAACAGTCCTAACATGAACTCCCAGTAACTTTTGTTTTTGAGATAACTGCTTCTCCCAATAAGTCGCCATTGTTGGCAACCCTACATAATTTTGGCTTTTAAAGTGACAAATAACAATTCTTGTAGCTGCCTATGCCTCATCGTGTAAATGTTGCTATTTGAAGGTGACTATTCGGTGGTAAAAAAAGGATGTTTTGATTTTCCCTATTTTATTTTGCGTTTTCGTGCTTCATTCATGACTACACGCATGAATGAAGCATTAAAACTTATAATCATATTGCAATTGTATCTAAGGCTTAGTCTTTAGAAGGGTCAATTTGCTTACGAATTTTTAATGAATATTGTTTTGAAGCTTATTTTATATCAATGAAAAATTTGTTTTGAGTTGCTCTTGGATTGTAAGCTTATATTTTAGAGCCTTTTTATACCAAGAATCGATTGACAAATAGACTATAGGATTGTTTCATTTAAAATTCTTGGTAAATCGGTTTTGATTTTAAATTTTCGATATGGTTTGGCTTGTAAAACACATCTTCTCCTAAACTTTGCAATTCGACTTCACCCTTTACATTTGATGGGAGTTAAACACGACTCGATCATACCCTGTACTTTGTTTGAAGTGGCAGTTTGAATCGACAGATCCCTCATTACAAGATAGGGTTTTGAGTTAAGCTCTGTACTCAGAGCATTCATTACCTGAAATAGTCGATTTTCATGGCTTGAAACCCCTTGTGCTCACATTATGGTCGCGCTAGGGTGACTGCTAGTTTAATCCTTTGTTTTAGGCCCAGGTTTTCCTCGGTTATTGCTCCCCCTTATACTCACAATAAGTTTTGGTCACCTTTGTGACTGTTTGTTCAAACCTTTATGGCCCCTGTTGTCCGAGTTGAGCCGAATGGCTCCCAAACTTTACTACTATGTGATGATGTGATTGAAGACCTTAAAAGTCAGGGTTGGTTTGTGTTTCTCATGAAATTCCAGGGTTATAACTTACAAGTGGCCTGAGAGTTCGCCCTTACATTCGATGGATGCAGAGCCAAAGTGGGCGATATTCAATTGGAAATCACCGAAGAATTTCTGAGTGATACAACAGGCCTCCCCCTCACCGGCCAAAAATGGTTTAAAAATTCAAAGTTGGACGAGGTACCATGGATTCTGTTCATCACCTCTCGAAAAATTCAATGTTGTGACAAAGGTATGCCACTCTCTCTATTGAAGGATAGATGGCATGGTTTATTGGCAATGTTAAGGCAATTTGTAAGTTGTGAAGGCCGCTACATACTCATCTTCCTTTACCACATAAGGTTACTCATGCATTTTATCGGTTTCCAATTAAACATGTAATTTTACTTATTAAGAAGTTTATATAAAATGTCAAAGAGATATAAAAGGAAGAGCTTGTATTCTAGCTTATTTCACCATGGGTTGATTAAGTTGTTGTTAGTCGATCATCTGAAACTACTTGGTGACGATTGGGATTTTTTTGTAACCCACAATGGCTTCATTACAGTAAACCCTGTAGAGATTCCAGTGGTTGATAAACCTATGCTAGAGAAGTCTCTTTTTCCCTCCAGTGACAGGCCAGATTTCTTGTGTGAAAACCCTTGTGAAAGGGCTACACCCGATCAGTCTGTGTGTGAGCAACAGGATGTCAACTCCAAGCTTATTGGAAATCCTGAGCGTGAACAAGTTGTCAGCCCTAATCTTAACAGAAAATCCATCAGTGGAAACCCTTCCAAACAGTCAAAGAAAAATCAAGACATGCGAGGGTTTAATAGCAAAAGGGTTGGGAGACTAATTTCAAGGAGCCTACGAAATAAATCAAAAGCTCATGTGAGCTCAATCGAATTGATCGAGGTCCATGAGATCTCTGACTCTAAGATTGAAAAATTCTTGGTAGATGAAGACCCTAATTACTCTAAACCGGATCTCAGTCAAACTTTTGATTATGTGAATAACCTACCACCATGCCTGAAGCACAACAAGGATTTCCCAGGAATTAAACTCGGTCAAAGGCCGACAATGGATAGTGGTAGTGTTTTAACACATAGTCGTGCACTTCCTCAACCGATTGCCCCTACTGTAAATTGTGAAGTGTGTTTACATTGGATATGTTTGTATTACATAGACATCCCCGTCCTTCAAGAAAAGATCAAGGCTCTTACGGCTCAAAATGACTCATTAACAATTGAAAACCACGAGCTCAAGATCAATGCACAAAGACAAGGAAAACATTTGAAAAGGACTGGCAATGTCATAATAAAAAACGTTGATTGTGTCAAGGTCGTGATCAACTCTGAGATTTTATGATTCGAATTTTGGTTATCAGTTGAATGGTAAGATTGGTTTTTATCTTAGTTGTGTTTTTATTGTTATTTTTCTAATTAATCTAGATTGATTGAGATTTGTGTTGTTAAAAATAAGACTGGCTACAAAATCGAGAGATTTTGTAGCCAAGCCAATTCTCATATAAAACTTGGAAATTGTTAGTTAAATAAAAATCTAATTTGATCATATCGTTTTTCTTTCAGGATAAGATGCATCTTGTGCTGATCTCATAAGATGGAGCATTGCTGGACTTAGCTAGTTAGCCATCTCTTTTGGCTTATTTTGTAAATCAAAATAGAACTTTCATAATTTTGAAGATATAGTTTGATATTGAGTGGTTTTAGACCCTCTATCTTTGTAACTTTTTAGATCCTTTTGAGATCTGATCCTATATTAGAAGATAGGATGTTTAGCTCACACGAACTCTTTAAATACTCTGTACTTTTTAATGGAAATCATCTTGGATGAGGGAAAGAGATGGACAAGTGATTCCAGAACTTAATAGAACGACATATATGCATTTTGTCTTTAGCCTCTTGTTTATAATGTTGTTATTTATGTTTTGTTAACCCAGTTACATGTATAGGTCTGAGATCTTTAAATTAAATGATCTATGATGTGCAGGATGTTTATATTATAAATACCATCTACAACTTGCTTCTCAAACTATAAATGTTGTGATCATATCTTTAATAAAAATAATAGGATTTATCTTTAAGTTTTAATTGAATGATAATATGCATAGGTTGCTTTCAGATTTATCTTGCTGCAATCATATGTAATTATGAGATCATAGGTTTATGTTTGTGTTTCCTTTTCTTTCATTAAAACCTAAACTGACAATACATGTTATGAACTTATTTAGAACAGTCGTAAGGTTCATTGTAGATTTCTCTCTTGGACATGGAAGTTGGATGTTTACCACTCATGCAGATGCTTGGATACACTTCACTAACTCACTGATAGGTTAGCTCCTTTGTATTTTTCTGTCATTTACATATCACTGAAACTAGAATGTATGGTTTAGCTTTCGACTATCCACACATTTATGTTTCATTGAATGTTTTGCAATATTTTTCAGATTTATAAAGGAAAAAAAAATAAATTATTTTTACATGCTTTCTTTATCTGCTTCCTAGAAGCGATCATTTTTCACATTGATTTCCATAAGTTTCAATTAAAACTTGCAGTTTGTAAATCATGTACATAAACGAGATCTGTATATCTTCTACTTAAATACACCTACTACAGTTACATTAGAGAATATATATATACATATACTGTTTAGTAATTAGTTAGTTATTTCTTTCTTTTATTCGTTTCTTTTAGGATTCATAGATTAGCTAATGAAGGCATTAAACCCGTCAGAACGAGTTATACCAAATGGCTTGGGTTTTTTAGACAACCCCAGACCAAACTCATTCTCCCAGTTGACAGACAATCAATTTTTCCCGTCAACACGCCCTTAGATAGTTCAGAAGGAGTGATCAACTTCCCAAACTTACAACATTTCAAGTGATCGCACCCAGACTGAGAAGAAAAGGTGACCAAGAAATGTTGGCACATGGGCAGACCCAGGGTTCAACTCTAACATCACACCAACAAACCCTAACTACTATCCCTTTCGGAAACACCTACAAAGCAGATGAAGTTTCACCTGAAGTAGCAATAGGGGGGTTGCAGGACACAAGTGTCTACAACCAAAGGGAAAGCAACGGGGATCCAGAACAAGAACATAGTTAACCTAATAGTTCTTAACAATATTATGCTTACTTTGCAAAGTTATGTCTCTGATCTAACATACATGCAATAACAGTATAACATATACCCAATAACACAACATCAACCACAAAGAACACAAGATATACGTGGTTCACCCTCTCCCTAGGGATATGTCCACATAACTGTGTTTCTTGATATATTAAATGGAAACATATAGTTCTATATGTGCACTTAGCTACATATCTCTTTCTCTCCTTCTCTTTCTCTCCCCTCCATGCGCACCTAGCTGCAGGGTTGATCTTTACACCCAGCTAAAGATCTAGAATACAAGAATTCTCTACAACCAATCACTTCTCTCTCTCTTTCAATGCAACAATAATAATCAACCAACAACCCTTCCTCACTCCTCTAGATATTTATTTATACATTACAATGAATCTTAGACAACCTTGGAATGAAGCCTAATTGTCAAAACCCTATATTCCCAAAACCCTAGGTCCCACATAACCTTCATCTTAAGGGCTTCGCCAGCATGTTCCTCCTTCTTTCCCGCGAGGTGCTCCAAAGCATCCGTTGGTGGATTTTTCCGCTTGTTGAGTTTTCCAGGGTCCATCTTATTTGTTGATATGTCTCCCTTGATCTTCTATTTCAACGACTCACTTTCCCTTACTTCTCTCCTTCTTTTCTTCTTCTTTGACCACTTCGATCCATTCTCATTTTATGTGTCTTCTACGCTCTTCTTACTTCATCTTTCCTCTTCCTTCGTATTTGATTTATTTTTTAATCCATAACCAAGGGCCAATAGTCCCCCAACACTCACTCGTGACTCGTCTTGAGTCACTGTAGGGTTGAACCTTCTGTATCACTTCGACTGCAAACTGCACGGAGTAGCCTGTGCTTTCTTCTCTATCCCTCCCTTCCGTGTGCAGACTGTCTTTTATGTGTCTACTACCGAGTTTCAATTGCACCTGGTACCTAGACCTTTCTTCCTTTTCTTTTATTGAGAGCTGCGAGGCAGCTGGTTGTCATAATATAATTTCAACCAGCTCCCATTTACTAAACCATCCTTCCATTCCCCCTTAAGAGTCTTTAACTACGCAACTCCTCCTTCTGTAACATAAGAGACCTCAAATGGCCCAAGCCAATGTGTCCTAAACTTCCCTGGATGCTTCATGAACTTGTTGTCATATACTAATACCAGATCTCCTTAATTAAATGCTTTCTTCTTGTTATGTCTGTCATGGTAGGCCTTTTCTCGTTCCTTTTGTACCTGCTGGTGAAATCTTGCAATAAACATGTCTTCCTCTAGTTCCACCAACTGTGCAAGCCTGTCTTGCACAATGCCTGTGTCATTCATACGTGTAAATGATGCAATTATTAAAATAGAAACCAAGTATTCCATAGGTACCACTACATCCAAGCCATATACTAACTTAAAGGGATTTCGCATTGTCAACTTCTTGCAAGTAGTTCGATAGGCCCATAGTACTGCTGGCACTCTCAAATCCCAGTCATCTCTGTTCACACTAAAAATCTTTGTCAACACGGTCTCCAAGATATTTTTGAAAGATTTGACTATACCATTCGCCTGTGAGTGGTATGGGGTGCTCTTCTAATGGTGAACTTCAAATTCCTGATTCAAGGCTTCAATGGTCTTATTAATAAAGCATGTACCTTGATCGCTCATAAGGATTTTTGGGCATCCAAATTGGGTTATGATATCATCAAATATGAATCGCGCAGCTGTAGTTGCACTATAGTCCTTAACTTCTCTTGCTTTTGCCCATCTGGTCAAATACTCTGTCGGAGTGATAATGTATCTAGCTCCTGTGCGCCTTCGTGGTGGGTTAATAGGTCCCACAAAGTTAATGGCCCGCTTCTCAAATAGTTGTAAAGTTAATTGTGGTTCCAAAGGCATTTCATCCCTTCTAGAAGGCTTTCCTACTCGTTGACATACATCGCAGGCTCTATAGTATTCCTTAGCATCCTTATGTAAAGTAGGCCACCAGAGGCCAGCTTTGAGAACCTTCTACACTGTTGGCACAAGGGCAGACCTAGGGTTCACTCTAATAGCACACCAAAAAAACCTAACTACTGGCCCTTTCAGCAACACCTGCAAAGAAGATGAAGTCTCACCCGAAGTAGAAATAGGGGGGTTGTAGGACACAAGTGTCTACAACCAGAGGGAAAGCAACAGGGATCCAGAACAAGAACATAGTTAACCTAGCAATGCTTAACAATATTATGCTTACTTCATGAATTTATATCTCTGATCTAACATACATGCAATAATAGTATAACATATAGCCAATAACGCAACATCAACCACAAAGAACACAAGATATACATGGTTCACCCTCTCCCTAGGGATACGTCCACATAACTGTGTTTCTTGATATATTAAATGGAAACATATAGTTCTATCTGCGCACTTAGATGCATATCTCTTTCTCTCCCCTCCCTGCGCACCCAGTTGCAGGGTTGATCTTCACACCTAGATGAACATCCAAAATACAAGAATGCTCTACAACCAATCACTTCTCTCTCTCTCAATGCAACAATAATAATCAACCAAAAACCCTTCCTCACTCCTCTAGATATTTATTTATACATTACAATTACTCTCAGACAACCTTATACCGAAGCCTAATTTCCAAAACCCTAGGTGTCAAAACCCTAGGTCCCACATAACCCGCATCTTAAGCGCTTCGCTGGCCTATTCCTCCTTCTTTCCCGCGAGGTGCTCAAAAGCATTCGTTGGTAGATTTTTCCGCTTGCTGAGTTGTCCACGATCCATCTTCTTTGTTGATATGTCTTCCTTGATCTTCTATTTCAATGACTCACTTTCCCTCACTTCACTCCTTCTTTTCTTCTTCTTTGACCACTTCAACCCATTCTCAGTTTATATGTCTTCTGCGGTCTTCTTACTTCGTCTTTCCTCTTCCTTCGTATTTGATTTCTTCCTTAATCCATAACCAAGGGCCAATATGCCCCCAACACTCACCCATGACTCGTCTCGAGTCACTGCAGGGTTGAACCTTCTATATCACTTCCACTGCAGATTGTGCGGAGTAGCCTGTGCTTTCTTCCCTGTCCCTCCCTTCCGTGTGCAGACTGCCTTTTCTGTGTCTGGTACCGAGTTTCAACTGCACCTGGTACCTAGAATTTTCTTCCTTTTATTTTACTAAGATTTGTGAGGTAGCTGGTTGTCATAATATAATTTCAACCAGCTCCCATTTACTAAACCATCTTTCCATTCCCCCTTAAGAGTCTTCAACTGCGCAACTCCTCCTTCTTTAACATAAGAGACCTCAAATGGCCCAAGCCAATGTGTCCTAAAATTCCCTGGATGCTTCATGAACTTGTTGTCATATACTAATACCTGATCTCCTTGCTTAAATGATTTCTTCTTGATATGTCTATTATGGTAGGCCTTTTCTCATTCCTTTTGTACCTGTTGGTGAAATCCTGCAATAAACATGTCTTCCTCTAGTTCCACCAACTGCGCAAGCCTTTCTTGCACAACGCTTGTGTCATCCATACCTGTAAATGCTACAATTATTAAACTAGGAACCAAGTATTCCATAGGTACCACTACATCCAAGCCATATACTAACTTAAAGGGAGTCTGTGTTGTCAAATTCTTGCAAGTAGTTCGATAGGCCCATAGTACTGCAGGCACTCTCAAATCCCAGTCATCTCTGTTCACACTTCAAATATTCGTCAGCACGGTCTCCAAGATATTTTTGAAAGATTCGACTGTACCATTCACTTGTGAGTGGTATGGGGTGCTCTTCTGATGGTGAACTTCAAATTCCTGAGTCAAGGTTTCAATGGTATTATTAGTAAAGCGTGTACCTTGATCGCTCATAAGGATTTTTGGGCATCCAAATCGGGTTATGATATCATCAAATATGAATCGTGCAACTGTATGAATCGTGCAACTGTAGTTTCACTACAGTCCTTAACGGCTCTTGCTTCTTCCCATGTTTTCAAATACTTTGTCGCAGTGATAATGTATCTATCTCCTGTGCGCCTTCCTGGTGGGTTAATAGGTCCCACAAAGTTAATGGCCCACTTATCAAATAGTTGTAAAGTTAATTTTCATTCCAAAGGCATTTCATCCCTTCTAGAATGCTTTCCTACTCGTTGACATACATCACAGGCTCTATAGTATTCCTTAGCATCCTTATGTAAAGTAGGCCACCAGAGGCCAGCTCTGAGAACCTGCTGCACTGTTGGCACAGGGGAAGACCCAGGGTTCACTCTAACAATGCACTAACAAAACCAAACTACTGGCCCTTTCAGCAACACCTGCAAAGTAGATGAAGTCTCACCCGAAGTAGCAATAGGGGGCTTGCAGGACACAGGTGTCTACAACCAGAGGAAAAGCAACAAGGATCCAGAACAAGAATGCAATTAACCTAGCAATGCTTAACAATATTATGCTTACTTCATGAAGTTATATCTCTGAGCTAACATACATGCAATAACAGTATAACAGATATCCAATAACGCAACATCAACCACAAAGAACACAAGATGTATGTGGTTCACCCTCTCCCTAGGGCTACGTCCACAGAACTGTGTTTCTTAATATATTAAATGGAAACATACAGTTCTATCTGTGCACTTATCTATAGATCTCTTTCTCTCCCCTCCCTGTGCACCCAGCTGCAGGGTTGATATTCACACCCAGTTGAAGATCCAGAATACAAGAATTCTCTACAACCAATCACTTCTCTCTCTCTCAATGAAACAATAATAATCAACCAATAACCCTTCCTCACTCCTCTAGATATTTATTTATACATTACAATGACTCGCATACAACCTTAGACTGAAGCTTAATTGTCAAAACCCTAAATGCCCAAAACCCTAGGTCTCACATAACCCGCATCTTAAGGGCTTCGCCAGCCCGTTCCTTCTTCTTTCCTGCGAGGTGCTCCAAAGCATTCCTTGGTGGATTTTTCTGCTTGCTAAGTTTTCCATGATCCATATTCTTTGTTGATCTATCTTCCTTGATCTTCTCTTTCAACGACTCGCTTTCCCTCACTTCTCTCCTTCTTTTCTGCTTCTTTGACCACTTTGACCCATTCTCAGTTTATGTGTCTTCTATGCTCTTAGTACTTCATCTTTTCTTTCTTCCTTAATCCATAACCAAGGGCCAATAGGCAATAAAAACGTTTGTGTTTCTCTATTTTTGACAAAAAAAAAGGTTTCTTGGTCAAGATTTCAGTCAGAAAGGGGGAGTCGACTGTCAACAATAGATTCATGGCATCTAGTAGTAGTCTGACCCTGTCATGAGGACCAATCTTAACGGGTAATAATTATGATATATGGTCCATAAAAATGAAAAATATTCTTCGGTTTGAAGATTGTTGGGAAGCAATAGTTAATGGGTTCAAGGAACCAGATCTGTCGGATCTACAAGCAATGATGAATGCGCAAAGAAATGTGCTCAAAGAACTCAGGAAGAAGGACAAAAAATCCCTGTGGCTCATTTATAAAGGGTTAGAGGAATACATTTTCCCCAAATTCGCAGAAGCAGATCATGCTAAACATGCATGGGATATTCTCGAAATCGCATATCAAGGAACAGATAAAGTTAAAAATGTCAATTTGTAGACACTCGGGAAGAATTTTGAGACTCTTCAAATGAAGGATTGTGACTCTATGGATCATTTTATGACCCATGTCACGAGCATCATGAATCAACTACACACACATGGAGAATACATTCAAGAGAAGAAGTTCATTGAGAAGGTACGTTGTAGCCTTCCTGATAAGTTTAATATGGTCGTGGTTTCCATAGAAGACTCGAACTACCTATCAACACTCACAGTTGAATAACTCATGCGATCTCTGTTAACCCATGAAAGTATGTTCAGTTGAAATATTGAATATTTAGAGAGCGCATTTCAATATCAGGCCTCCATAAGCAGAGGCAGAGGAGGCAGAGGATGCTCTCAAGGAGGAGAGAGGTCAACTTCAGAATGTTAAGAACAGTGTGAACATTCATAACATAGGCACTCTCAAAACCAAAGGGGGAGAGGCATAAATTCTAATTAGTCAAGATGGACTGAAAAATCAAGGATTCAGTTCTATTACTGCAAGAAATTTGGTCACTATGAAAGTGAATGAAGAAAGAAGCAAGAAGATCTGAATAGGGGCAGAGAAAATATTGCCAACACTGAAGAAGCGACATCTAAATCAATGTTCTTTTCATGTCAAGTCACAAAAGAAGCAAACAACAATCATGATCTCTGGTTGTTGGACAGTGGCTGCAACAATCATATGACAAGTAAAAAAGATTTGTTTTCTAGTTTAGATAGCTCTATCACATCTCAAATTAATTTGGGAGATGATTATCAAAAGAAAGTTTTAGGCACGGGTGTAATTTTTGTATTGACCAAGCTAGATGAAAAGAAGGATATTCATGATGTTTATTATGTACATGGTCTTAGACATAATCTGATGAATGTAGGCCAGATGAATGAACATGGTTATAGAGTCATTTTTTAAGGTTCCAAGCGTACAATCTTAGACAAACCACCCAGTAAGAAAATAATAGCTACTATACAAATGACCAAAAATATAATGTTTTCTTTGATATTGAGAAATGTAAATTTCTCATAGTTATATGGCCGAAATGTATCAAGCTCAGATGAAACTTGGTTGTGGCATCTTAGATATGGTCATTTACCATTTAGCAGTCTCAATATTTTACAGAAGAAATCTATGGTCAAAGGTCTTCCCATCATAAATGAACATAAAAACTGTTGTGAGAGTTGTATTTTGGCCAAACACCAAAGGGATAGTTTTCCCAATGCTTCCTACAGAGAAAAATAACATCTCAAGCTAGTGCATATAGACTGTTGTGGTCCAATGAAAACTTAGTCAATAGGAGGCATGTTTTATTTTCTAACATTTATTGATGCTTTTAGCAGGAAAGCTTGGGTTTATTTTCTCAAGCACAAATCAGAGACATTTGAAAAATTCAGAGAATTTAAATGTTTGACAGAGAAACAGAGTGGCAAATACATCAAATTACTAAGATCAAATCGAGGAGGTGAGTATGACTCCAAAGAATATGTAGCATACTGCAGGTAACATGGGATCAAGAGACATTTTACCACAAGATACACTCCATAGCAGAGTGGAGTGGTTGAAAGGAAGAATTAGACAATAATGAATATGGATAGAAGTATGTTGAAGGCCAATAATTTTTCGAATGAATACTGGGGTGAAGCAGTGACATGATCAGTTTATATTTTGAAATTTTCACCAACTAGCAGTTTGAAAAATCAAGTCCCTCAAGAAGCATGGAGTGATATGAAATGAAGTGTTTCTCATTTTAAATTTTTTGGTTGTGTGGCTTATGCTCATGTTCCTGAAGAGCTGAGGATAAATCTTGATGATATAAGTGAAAAATGCATATTTTTTGGATATAGTGAACAATCTAAAGCATACAGGTTGTATAATCCTATTACCAAGAAATTGATCGTAAGCAGAGATGTGAAATTCCAAGAAGATAAATCTTGGGATAACCAAAGAAGTGAAATACTTGTAGATCAAATTCCTTCTATACAGGAAGATAAGCAGGTGGAAGCTACAGGACAAAAATCTTCTCCACCAAGACTTCTAAGATTGCAAGTATAAGGATAAGTAGAACAAACATAACATAGTTCGTCTTCTTCTCCTAGCAATGATCCAGATCCCACTATAGCAAATTTGAGGAACCAAAAAACAAGAAGCTTGAGAGAAATTTATGAGCGGAATGATGGCGTATATCAACAAGCACACTTTGATATGTTATCCTATCAACCAATATACTTTGAAGAAGAAGTCAAAGAAGAAAAATGGGTTGATGCAATGAACAAAGAAATTGAAGCAATTGAAATAAATAACACATGGGATCTTGTGGATCTCCCTACAGGTAAAACCATCATTGGAGTTAAATTGGTGTATAATACAAAATCCAATGAGAAAGGAAAAGTAGAAAAGAAAAAGGCAAGAATTGTAGGAAAAGGGCTTGCTCAACAACCCGATATTGAATATGGAGAAACATTTTCTCTAGTAGCCAAAATGTTTGTTGTAATAAATTTATTTTATGTGTAGATGCAGGCTAAAGAAAAAGTTTTGAAAATGAAAGTTAATCTTTCATAAAGAATCCATGGAGAAGGTAGTCAAGTGCCTTAACTATATTTGAAAATATGTCTAGTGATGAAGAATGTAAGTTGAGAAGGTATGGGAATTGTGAAAGGGACATTAAAGCCAAAAAAAAATTAAATTCTGAACTACAACTATAGACAAGTAGTGCCAATAACATGTACCAACAAAGGGGTAAGTTGGACATTGAAATTGATGACTTATGGATGTTGATGAAGAAATGGATTAAGAAGAGCTATCGTGAGGTTAATAGAAAATTCAATAAAAAAATATAGTTGATTGCAGAAGTTTGTATCAGCAGAGCAAGTGGAGCACTTCAAAATAGAATATGGAAACCTGGAAAATTGAGGACAACAACAACAAATCAGCAGCAAGTAGAAGTGAAGAGGATGGAGTTAATGAGAAGTATTTCTAAGTGGAATTTCAATGTCGGAACTCAGTTTATTGAAAGTGCTTATGAAAGCAAAGAGAGTAGACAACAACTACATCGAGTTTCAACCCAGGAGGAGGAGAAAATGCAGTAAATGCATATGCAATTGAAAAATGTCGAACAACAATATGGAAGCTACAACTAGATAAAACATACTATAGAAGAAATTGGAAGACTCATGAATAAGATTCTATAATTTTGTCTTACCTTGGGAGTGTGATGAAGGAGAATTTTGTTTTCAAAGTCAACAAGACCTAGAAGTTCTTACCAAATTTACTAAAGGGAGTGGCTTCCCTTAATTTAATTTCATTTAATTTATGAAGATAGGGATTTGTTTCCATAATTAAGAAGTAGTATGGTTTGATTAAAGAAATGAGGGATTCATTTTCCATAGATATATAATGCACTATTTCAAGTGAGTTGTTGAAGGAGTTAGATATTTTAGGCTTAGATTGGATGTTTTCCATAAATGGGTGATTTTATCCATCTTTAGTGGATCTCAACTAAATAATCATATTGTATAAAGATGATATTTGTAAATGGAATAAGGGGGAGAGATAGTGTGTGTGTTAGATAGAGAGA
>JZKD02S1673379.1:921273-972885 GCA_000966675.3 Picea glauca
TTGGGTTTCATGCCAAACTATGATGATTTATATTTGGTAAAATAATTCTTAGTTATTTTAAGAACTACTTCTAGGGTATATTTCTTTTATTCCATCTTTTGAAATTATTAAATGAACACATTTACTTATTACTTTTGCTTTTATTGTTCTTTGGGTTTCATGCCAAACTATGATGATTTATATTTGGTAAAATAATTCTTAGTTATTTTAAGAACTACTTCTAGGGTATATTTCTTTTATTCCATCTTTTGAAATTATTAAATGATGTAATCATTGATTTACAACATGATTAATGATAAAACAATTTGTTCTGGTTTCTAATTAATATATATTGATATTAAGTGGTCATTTGCAGCTCTGTGATGCAGGAGCATCGTAAGCAAGCCAATAAAGCAAGTGCAAAAGCGAATGACAACTTGAAACGCACCTGCACACATTTTGAAGATATTTTGAAATTCAAAAGAGAGCACATTTATGTAAAATCTGAAGAGATGTAATTGTTCTTAAATGATTTGGAGATTGTAATGCAGATCTTGAGCGTAGCTTTCATCTGTCGACTATAGACATTTATTGTATTAAATGTAAAGTAGTTGTAGCTTTTAATTTGATTAGATAGCTTAGAGTGTAGGAGGGAAAACTCTAGAAATCTCCCTCGCATGTATTGTATTGTAACAAGCATTCCCATTGTGAGAGTAAGTAAGCTATGGAGCAAGAGAGCACAGAGAAGAACAAAGATTGTAGAATTTGTATAAGCAGATAGTTGTTGCTATTAAACCCATGTACATATACACTTGGATTAATATAAGAAAGCTTTGATTCAAATTCATGGTGTTGTGATGAGTACTGTTTTCATCTATTGAATGGTATGTTTATAGTTTACTTATATTCTTTGTTATGCATTTATTTCAATTCTATATATGTGTGTATGTTCGTGATTTCATGTTGAATGTATGAAACCCGTGAGAGGAGGAAGATGATTTTCAATTGTTTCTCTTCCTGAGAATTTTTGCAAGAAGTGTAGTGAAAGTCCACAAAGAGTGCGTTGACGAGGTTCTGAGTTTATCTCAGAAAAGCTCAAGAGAGATATCGTTGTTCTCATTCCAGCAAAAGTGCAGGTATATCACAAGATCCGTGCAAGGGGAGGGAAGGCCAGTTGGAACCTTAGACCTCACCAACTGCCCACACAGAAAATATAGCTATCAAGCTAAAGAGGCCCACCATCCATTGGTTGTTGTTAATCCGTTGAACCACCCCTCCTCCCTCGCAGAAGACTGGCTGCTCTGGTATACAGACTCATTCCACTCCAACTACTTTCTCAAGTTGTATCCAATCAATAAAATCAACTAGCAACTAATAGTCCAGCTTCTCAACCTCAATCAGGCTATGCTCCTGAAAATCGATTGGACTCAGCTAGCTCTTAAAATGCTAAATCAACATAAGTAAGGCATCATCATTGCATCCAGTCCTCTAGTTAGGAACATGCCATGGTTTCATACCGTTCAGTTTGGTGCAGGGGTATGGGTGAATTCTTTCTTGGAAATCGTGTGAATAACGGGGTGTATGTGTAGTTTGGGATGTCAGCCAGCAGCCGACCAGCAAGCAAACTCTGTGTCAAGTTCTTCATCTCTAGGGAGGGTAGAAAGATCGATAAAGAGAGAACCCTCCCTCGACAAGCAGCAGGTTGATCAATCAGCAGATTCACTATGGACTTTAGGTGTTGTAACTGTTTCACAATGTGTTTTTTATTTATCGTCCAGGGTACTCCATCTATTCTCGGATATGTCAATTGCACATGGTATGTTGAACGAGGACATCTCTCTCATAAAATTTGAATGGGTGGATAAGGAGTTAGGGGAGTGATGATGAGTGCAATCTACAACCTCATACTGGGGACTACTCCATTCCTTCTGGCCTCTCCGATACGGCTAGTAGCAGCAGAATATTCAGTATTCTATCTGTACAGACTAAGGCTTGTCTCTAGAGCTAGTAACGGAAGTTTCTATGGCCGACAAGTCCATAAGACTAAGGCTTTCACTCTATTCAAGTGTCATGGAATGCTCAGACTAGAGCTAGTCTATTAAGGCTACATGGGGAACTAAAGAATACCTTAGGGCAAGATCTTTTGTTAGAGCAGGAACTACTGAACTTTGTTGGACTAGTGTATATCGATGTATTTATGTAGAGATTTCTTCTAGAGGTGTTCACATGGGGAACTCACATAATAGAAGCCGCCATTTCACTCACTACACTACTTCGTCATTAACAGAAGTCATTCACTGCATGCCCCTCAAATCTGAATGTCTATCTTCGGGTTGAGATGGGGGTAATTTCTCTGAAAGCAATCGATGGTATCCTGCCCCTAGGTCAAGTTCCTTAAATGGCATTATTCCTCAATAATCAAATCCGTTTATGTGCCCCGATGAATTCCCCAGCCGACCCGATCAAAACTCGTTTTTATTGGACAAACATGGCAAATGAGCAAGCCACGTCCTTGACTGTCATTATCTTCCTAGCATGAATGAAACCATGTGTCTGTTGATGATCCTCAATGGGTGCATTGTAAGTAATGCCTTATCCATCAAATTGCAACTCATGTTCCATAGGGTAAGTGATTTGGAGATCAAGGTAGAGCTCTAGGTAAGAGGTCTAGGGATGAGGGAAAAGTATAGAGGGCCCAGGCTGGAGGGATTAGAAGTGAGGTATGAGGATGAGGGACCCAAGGAAGGAAGATTTTAAGGATGGTTCTAGGGATAAGTGTAAGGATGAGTTCCCAAGGATGAGTATCAAGGGGATGTATGGATGAGGGTCTAGGGCTGAGGTTCCCAAGGCTGGAGGTACAGGTTGTAGGGATATAGGTAGTAGATGTGCGTAGTTGTCTGTTGTTCCCCCTATTGCGGTAGATGTTTTCCGTCAATCGAATCAATCCAATCACTCACTCCTAATCAGTGAACTCACTCACAGTCTTGGGTATGACCTGTGGGGTATGGCTTTCACATCTATAGACTTGTCGTATCTGTACTTCCTTCACTGAACGTCTTTCTGAAATGTATTGAACATAACGTGTTTGCTTGAACGTATATGGATTGTTCTAGTGTCGTTGTAGACCCATGTGTAGTTTCTCTCTAGTGCAGTACCATTACCATACCATGAAGAATCTATTTCGACATCGTTCGTAGTCCCCATTCTGGTATCTGTGGGCTGTAGTCCGTTAGAGGAAGTAGGTGGTTGGACGGAAGGAAGGAAAAGGGGGTGGAAAACAGTGAAACGAAAGCAGCCCATATCTTGAACCTGCTTGATAGATTGTTGTTGAGAGAGATAGATCTTGCTTACTTACGCTAATCAGACCTAGGCAGGTTAGAACCGATAGGCCACAGTTAGTCCCACCTATCTGGAATGACGAACAAAGAAAGTTGAACGCTACGAAACACACGTTCTTCCTACCTGGACTGGATGAAAGGAATAAAAAAGTGTTACATACTATGATTCAACATTTGAGGATCATACGCAACAGACAGTGGCTATATGGAACCATTCACAAAAAGCCTAGACCACCAAAACCACCTCACTAACACTCGTTCACTTTGGCCACCACACAACACAATACAACACAACACTTTTGGTAACACTTCAAGATGGATGTGTAATGCTTAGCATCCTGGTACTATTCCAGGATATAGGTGGTGGTGGGGCCCCCGTTCAGGGCTGTTTCGGATGGCTGCGAACATCCTTATTATGGTGAACAGAAACCAGATGTCAAGAGGAAAGCAAGGTGTCAATAGGTAAAGGTTAGTAAGGCAAGGTGTTATAGGTAAAGGGTAGGTCAGCAAGGGAAAGGTTAGTTGATAGGCAATATGGAGAGTAAGTATGGTAAAAAGGAGATCATAGAAATAGTTTACAAAGGAGAGTCCAACCCAAGTCTGAGGTAGGCAAAGGTTCCCAAGTAAGAGTTTTAGTAAGTTCCCAAATATGAGGGCATAGGATGTTGTAGGGCAGAGGGATTATTATAGAGGTTAGGTCTCTAGGTCATTGTATAAGTGCAGGTCCGTTCAAGCATTACCAGCCAATGGTAACACATCATGCCTATATTGGTGGTTCAGTTAATTGGTGACCAACTTCCTTATTGCATTATATGTGTGAAAACACATAAAAGAAGAAAAGAACAACCTAACACTCATTTATTTATTCCGTCCCCTTTGTTGGTTTCTCCTCCCAGCCAACAACGGCAGAAGAGTAAGTTGTCTATCCATGCCAGTGAACTCAATAAATATATTGTCATATCTGTTTGATAAAATGTATCGATCAATATATGCTCATATGAAAACAACAAGGAAATCAAATGTATTATTCTGGTACTTGGATTCCTTATTCTTTCTTCGTCGGGTGGGAGATTTGGTCAAGCATGCAAAGCAAGAAATCATAAAGGCGCTCGACCTAAAAGTCAATCAATTGCATCCCACCAAACAAAAGAGATGACATCCCCCATGTTCCCTGCAGATGAGATAGAAGTCCACGTTCAATGTCACAACAAACCTCGTTCAATTAACATACCCCTCTCAACATACCCAAGTGAGAAGGCCCGACTCACTGGTCGAGCGATAAAGGAAAGAGAAATCCCATATGTGAATAAAGGAGAAAGTCCCATCGATACACCGATAGGATAAAAAGGTAAATTCAAAGGGTAATGAAGGTAAGGTTGGTTGTAGGGAAAGGGTGGGTTCTGAGGACGGATAGAGTAACTGGTAATTTCACTAGTTAAAGGGTGGCATATGCCTATCAAGATGATCAATTCCGTATGCAAAGGTACGTTAAGTGACTCGCCCCAAAAAGGGCGAGGAATGAATTCGCTCATCCATCCGATGGGTGAGGTGGCATATCCAGATGATAGATTATACTCTGCTAACTTCCCTTGCTCTATGAAAGGCAAGACCTATCTATCTATTCTGTCTATTGGACCTAACCTGGATGGGGAAAATTATCCTATGTGAACCTAGCCTGTTGATCAATTGAACTTGCTGCTTGCCTGAGAGAAAACTATACCTCTTCGACCTTCCGATATATGCTCAGTTTTAAGCTGCCCAATTGATTTGATCTACACCTCCTCAAACTTCACTGGTCGAACCAGTCATTGCACCCAAAAGTGAGTGAAATAGCTCACCCAGAACCAACGTTGCCTGCCAGCACACCAATGATTTATTGAGAGGAGTGAGTGCATTGATGAGACAAGTTGGATGTGAGGAATAGTCTTACCCATACCAGCGGAGTCACGAGCACCACACGAGGGATACACCAAGAATTGAACATAAGCCTAGAACACCAGGCCTACCAAGCACACCTAACTACTTGAGCATCACACCAAGTGGGGACATTCACCGAATGCCCACAGTTAACCTACCCGCCTCTTTGATCTTAATGCTAGCCTACTGATAATCTTTTACCTTTTACTCACTCAAATGATTAGTAAGATAAGGTGGTGGGACTGAATGAATTGGTTCCCCCCGTCCCAGAGGTGTGGGAGCTAGGAGAATTGAATTCAATAAGGGTCAGTTTTTTTATATGGTGTCAACTTGATAAATATATTGATATGTGCTTGTATGGTAACAACTTGAGAAACATTCTCTCTCACATATGGTTATGAATAGGTGTGATGGTATCATTCAACTAGGAGAACATATTTTTTTGTAACACCTCTTTGTGGCATCTCATCATAGCACCTGTCTGTTCACTATGCTACATAGTTCCTCTCCCATACGGTCGAGTAGCTTAACGCACCTCTCCCTGGCTCTATCCCCTCCTGGAATACTGGTTTTGGGCCCCTTCCCTGAATGTCTCTTTCTATTCTAGCCTCTCTAGCTCTAGGTAGGCTCTAGCCCCCGCTCTCCTCGCACCCTGATGATGCTCGACCCTCTCCACTCCAAAGCGAGAAAGCCCATAAACTTGATACCGGGGAAAATCGGACCGCCTGGAGACCCTCATGCACGCACCAACCCCAAACCCAACTGACAACAATGAGAGCCACAACAAGAAGAGAAACGACAAGAACGAGGACAACCGGCTAGATGAGCGAGGAAAAGCAACAGTGCCACTGGACAAGCAAAAAGGAAGAGAGAAAGGAAAGCACGTTGAACGACCGGAAACAAGAGGGAAGGGATGGGTGGAACGGCGAGAAGGGCCGCTAGCAGGGAAGCCAGCGGAGATGGAGACAGAAAGAAAAGATGATGGAGTCGAGGTTGCATGATCCCCCTCGAAAAGAAAGGGAGCGAGAGTTGGAGATTAATAGGTTGAAACACCTAAAAAAGGCTTTCTTCCTAAATAAAATGTCACTTTGGATGTTCATTTGTAGAGATTCTCATATAAGGTTTTAAAAGATTGTGTCCATAAAGCTCAAATGTAAATATAATGGTTTTCTCATGTGTTTTTCTTTGTCTTCCCCTTTCTTCTCCTAGCCAGGGTTGATTCGACCAAAAAACAACAGCCATGTTCGTATAGAGAGCAAGCCCTCGATTCTTCTCCCAGCCAGCAGGACCAGCCCACCAGCCAGCGATCTAATTAATCCCACCCAGCTAGGCCAGCCAACAAGCAAGTAAGTAAGCAGTTGGAGTTATTTGGGCTAGTGGAGTGTTGGGCTAAGGCAAGTAAGAAAAAATCAAGCACCATCTTAGTCGGTCAAAGGTAGAGCCTTTAGTGGGGTATTTCTTTTATGTGGTCCCCCGTCAAAAATAGGGTTTTCATAACCCGACCCATCAAAAGATAATTTTTTCTCAATTCTTCCCAAGCGAAAGTGAGTGCCTGTGCCTAACCAGGTAGGCAATCAAATAACTAAATTGTGGCTATTTTTTGGGGTAATCCTCCAGCTCCTGCTCCTCATCAATTGATTGGTTGACTCTTTGGGGAAGAGTCCTCCAACTCCTTCTACTCCTTCCTCATCAATCGAATCAATCCAATAAATAAATAAATGGGTGGACTTGGCTTATTATGTTGAAAGGCTAAAGGTTCCTATTGTGAAAGGGGCTTCTGGCTAAAGGATCCTTCCTGGTGAATGGGTAAAGATGAGAGGCAAAAGGGTTAGAGGCTCAAGATGACTGGTGGACTTGGAAAAAGGTGAGAGGGAAAAGGTTCTGGCATCTGGTGAGAGGTTCCAGGCTCCAGGTTGCAGGTGAAAGGAAAAACATCAAATTAGAAGTTTTTAAGATTAGTGTACAAGTAAACTTCTTGCCTGTGCCCTTCCAACCCGGTAGTCCATAAATAACTAACTGGATAACCCCCCAATGCCACCGCAGAAAAAGTGAATATTGTACATCCGATCAATTCATCCTAGCAAACAAAGTTTCGAAGCCAGTCAGCAAGTAATCGAGCCCACCCAGCCCCAACCAGCCCCATAAAGTTATTCCATCATCGTCAGTTCGCAAGAAGAGATAGACGGGTATCAATTGAGATCAAAGTCAGGCAATTAGCAAGATCGATACACATTCGATCAATCCAATCAGCGGGTCTCCCTCTGGTTCGTGGCTCTTGTTTCGAGAAGCCAAATCGCTTATATTGTGAAGCATCCTAATTGGGTGGTGTCTCGCCACACGGTATAGCTAGCGAGCCCTCGGGTTCGACCAGCTTCGTCAGGTTCTTTCGTAAATCCCTATCAGCCAGCAAGCACAAAAGCACGCAACCTCCAATCAATCGAATCTCCATCCCGCCATCATAGGGAAACACCCCAAAATGCCCTAGTTCATGACAAATAAAATCCACTTTAAGTGCCCCGATGAGTATTTCCATCCTACCTTCCCTTGACTTATGTGCATGACCTGTTCTGTTGACTGCTTCACTTTACTTAGTTTATGAATATGGAGGAGTGTTGCTTTCCCTTACCAATGGATTAATCCAAGAATGCTTTTTAGTGGGGGTCAGTGGGTAAGTAGCACTATTGATATTGTTGGGGGGAAAGGCTTTACCAGATACACAATTGAGTCATTATAAGAGAGCAAGTACCCTATTTGTTTGTCAAACTCCAGCTGTGTTTATTGGTGCTTCCAGAATAAATGAGCGTTCGGACCATCCCTCGATAAGGGGTGTATCTCCCTTGCCCCTTTACTTTTGTATTAATGTGCCCAGGCCCAAAGCCGTAGGTAATTATGAAATTCATAAAGTGATATATAGACAAACTCGAATTATGGACCCCATCTGGGGGGGATTATACCTATATGAATCCGTAAAAACAAACCACATACATAGAAAGAATGAAAGGGCACCCACTACCTACCCAGCAACCCTTTACTGAACGGCTTCTACTTCTACTTCGCTTGGCAAACCCGAGCACCGAACGGCACATCTGAATGCATGGACACCCTTCCCTCTCCGCTCTGAACCAGAAAACCCGAAACCGGGTCGACTGGAGTAATCAAACCTGATGCTAGTTTTCTATTTGGTGGGGATCTTTCATCAACTTATTATTGGTATGATTCAGACTCCACTTTCTATTTAGGATTCTATTCTTATGCTTCCCCCTGGCTGATGAGTTTTAGTTCAAAAATTGATGCATAAAAAAGAGGACCCCACCCAATAAGTCAATTAAGTTCACAAAAGTGAACGAAAATTAGGCAGAAATGGAAAAAATGCTTAATTATACGTTACGTTATGATTGCAAATTTATTTTTCGATGAGTAGTCTACCACCAACCATTATAAATTTGAATTGAGAATGACTTGCCTTATTTTAAGTTTATTATCACATAAGTAAAAGCATGCCACCGTTTTTTTTCCTACTCTTGTCCTGCCCGGGTTGATTCTCCCAGTATCCCTGTCTGTGTTCTTAAAGCCCTGGTTATTATCCTTGCCATCAAGTAGGCCGTTGGGTTCTCCAGCCAGCAGCCCGCCACCTCTTTCTGTTGGACCCCCCCGGACCCCTCAATAACACATGCGCCCCACCGCTCACAAACCCCACGCACCACCACTTTAGACGAAGAAGGAGGAATAGTCGGCCATCCCCAGTGAAAAAGGTAGCATATAGTGGACACCGTTTAGCTATAGAATTGACCAGTACAAGGAACAAGACCTTATTTCTTTGCTAAAGCGTAATTACATATAGAAATAATGACTGGAATAATAACCCACATTTGAAGCATTTGAAAGGGCGTTTTATGCTCAAAATAGCATAGCATTATATTAACGAGCTAGTCCCGCCTGCATGTAAGAACTCCGCTAGAGCGATATGCAATACATAACGTATTGAAAGCCAGTAAGTATTGAGGGAATAAAATAGAACTCAAGAATCTTGTTCTATTCATTCATGAACCGAGTTGGTGGTATAGGGGGGCATGATAGAGCCAATGATGGAATCTCTCATTATATATAATGCCATGGTTTGCGATGCGATTACAAAATATGTCTCAAGTTATGTTTCAAATATGGATTGAGGCGGGAAAGATATTGTAACACTTACTTTGAACGAAAATGACCCACCCTTTTCACGTAGCACTTACCCAACCCTTTCACGGTACCAACCCGTTCACAGTGAAGAGACAAGCGTGGAAATAACTCATCAATAGAGGAACCCCTGGGATCATAAAAATGAAATAACTAACACTCCTTGACCGGCCCAATCAATATATTGCTAGTCCATGAAAGCTGGGTCTTCATCTGGAGGTGAAGGCAAGCATCCACCCAAAAATAGGATTAGGTTATTCCCTAGGCCATCCATCCTTATTCTCTGTGTTTCCTTCCATAGTAGTTCTATAGCTATCCTCCTGTGGAACTAACTATAGCTTTCCACCGTGGGCCTTCACTTCTTTGTTTGGATGGTCCTTCCTTCCTTCCTTTCTGCTTTTTTTGTTGACTGCTTTCTGAACGACTTCCCTCCAATGAAGAACCAGCAAGGCCAAGCCAATGGATGATGCCAGCCATGAAGAATGTGATTGTTGCATTAATATGATCTGAACAAATAGATTCAGCCATTGACTAAGAAGCGATCTAATTCATCTCAGCTAGGTTAGCCAGCTATCCATGTTATGTTCTGCTCACCAGCTGCCATCTAGCCAGCAGGAGCTGGGTTCGTCTGAGTTCCTCATAGCGCCAGGCAGTTTCTTTTGAGTGGTTCTGTGAGGTGGGTCGTATGATTTGAGTGAAGCAGAAAATAGATTCGTCGTTCGGTAAAGAGGTGGTGGGCAGTTCAATCTTACTTTCTTTCTCTTAAAAGGTTTTCGTAACTTGAGCTCCCCTTCATTATAGCAATAGCATCCGTCGAAACTTGACCTAACTGCTATTGATAGCCATCCCGGTTGGTCCCCTTTTAGCCGGTAATGAAAAGCCAGCCAACAACAATAACGAAAAGCAAGTAATGATTGTCCAGTAATGATCTGCCAGTAAATAATGAAAAGCCAGCAAGCAGCAATCGATCAATAAGCAGGTAGGGGTTCTACTGGTGGACTTTATTAGTTAACTGTGGAATACTTATCCTGTAGGGATTTCAGATACGATTGATGAAGGAATACAACCAGCAGCATTGATAGGACCTTTAGATGGCCTCATTCAAGAAGGAGTCAGGACAGCAGGTAGGGCCTTAGCATCACCATTCTGTGTGCTCAGATAACAATATAGGATAGGGAGGGTTGGCCCAATCTAATTTTCATTGGGCGTCCCCACCAACAGTGTTAAACAGTTTCCCCCCGCATCGGGAATAATGTATATAAATGAATCTGTGTAAAGCGAAGCCCAGCACAATCACACCAAGTTCAGTGAGCAAGTATATAAAGGTTGGTTAATAGAACATGTAGGGAAGTCGAATTGTCACGAACTTGCGGCCTTAGCCGGGATATCTATCGATAAAAGACACGGTCGATCCCACGAGGAAAAAAGTCAGCAGCGGGATCGGGATAAATCTTTCCAAGCGATTTGCGACGAAATAGCAACATGCACTCAGCAAATTCTTCTTATCTCCCTCCTTTGAGTAACAGAAAACGCTTTGGAGCTGGCGGAGATATTAGATAGATTCGAGTGCCTCTTTGGGTTTCCGTGCGACAAAGGAAGGGAGCGTACCAACCTTTTTTTGTTCTCGGATAACTCGATCTATTTCCTCGCAGTCGAAAATGTTTCCCCTCGAGGGAACATAACGTTGGGATAAATCGAATCCACTTTGCTAGAATTACGGCAATCTAAGATTACTGTCCAATTTTTTTCTACATGGGAGGACTGTCTTCAGGTGGCAAGGGACCGGGGGGAAGTCAAAGATTCTCGACACTTGGGCTTCCCCGATTTTGTTCAACTTCTTTATAATCTTCTAGGACTGTCTTCAGGTGGCAAGGGACCGGGGGGAAGTCAAAGATTCTCGACACTTGGGCTTCCCCGATTTTGTTCAACTTCTTTATAATCTTTTGAATGAAGATTAATCCGTCTTTTGGTTCGTATCTTGCTTCGCACCGCGTCTAGTAGCTTTCGTAAAAAGTGAGAAATTTGTTACGGCTGTGATTTGGCAGCATCTGGCTGGGTGCCTGCCTGGTAACATAGTATAAATAAATAAGATAGAATGAATTATGATTTCGTGTTATCGTGGAATTCGATGGATATTGCCAGCGGTCAACGGACCTGTTTCACCTTAATAGAAAGTCCTAACATCCCCTTTCTCCTATAGATATCTAGTCAATGCTGAATTCACAGAGGCCCTTCCACTGTGATTGATTAAGTTCCCTACCTTGCTTGCTCGACCACCTTACTCGACGACCCTTCTCTCTTTTCTTTCCTTACGCGACCATTCATTCTATTTTATTTCCTCAATTCCGCCTTATTTTGAACCGAAAAATATATATGGGGAAGCAAGCCACGTTCGACTTGCATGTGTTAAGCATATAGCAAGGGTTCGTTTTGAGTCAAGACTGGGCGGGATAAAAGGAAAGCAAGCAAGGCCGGTTGAACCTAGCATTCGTCTATTTGGGAGACCCACTCAATGTAGGGTTTTGTTTCGGGCGTTTTAACTAAACAAGACATGTAATTATGCTTCCTATATGAGGGAGCTAAACGCACCTTCTGAGTGGGATCTTCCAATAATTAATTAGATACGCGTCATATCACTAGATCTGGTTTTCGTCTCAGGTTGAAAGCAGAGCTAGAAAATACATTGAATTATCCTTCGACAATGCTATTATTATCCCTGCCAATAGGCATGGTATATAGCTTTGAGTTAGGCTTGACTTTCTATTAGTTCATGGTTGACCATAAAATATACACCTCTTCCAAAGTTTTAAAAAATAATTATTTATTTTAAATTTTAAATCTCATTTATGTGATATCTTATTGGCCAAAAACTTTGAAGTCTTATTGATGCCTTCACTTCCCCCAATCTTATTGTAATAAATATATATTCTTTTTTTTTATATATATTGTCAAAAGTTGGGGGCCCATCTTGTTAAATAAATAACCCTTTCTTTTTTGGCATGGATATGCTTTTTTTATTTTTTTGGTTGTTCTCATTTAATGGATACCTTTTTCCTAAGCACATTTAAATAAAATAAAATAATATTTTGTAGGTAGGATTCAAATGGATGAAAATTGTACTTTTTCTTTCACAATTATTTGAGTGTTAAAGTTAAAATAAAATAATATAATATTTTGTACAATTCAAAGTTGATGGCATTTGTATATTTTTTTTCACAATTTTTTTAAGGGTTAAACTTAAATATAAGTTTTATTTTTATATTACAAATTTTGAGTGTTAATCTTAAATATAAGTTTGAGCATTTTATAATGTATAATCTAAATGTTTTATGAAATTGGGTTTTTTTTAGATCATTCAAAATAATGTGAAGGGATATTGGTTATTATACTTGCCGCTTGGGGTGGTATATAGTATTGGATATACTATTGATCGTCTATTAGCTGGGGTTTGACCAAAATAATTTTGAGCATTTTTAAAGGTATAACATTACAATTTGATTTTTTTAATTATTTTAAAACATTTTTCTAAATTGTGATTTGTTGTTCAAGTGCATCTCTTATTGTCGCGGTTGCGTAAGGATCTTCAACGACTGCGGAAGGATCTTCAACGTCATTTAATGAGATGACGTTTGCCTGCCATATTCAACAAATGAAATTGTTATTCATCTCAATGCATGTGGTGGATTCAATACAACTATTGTTTTATTTTATTATACCTACATAGCGGCAGGTATACACTGCCATGTAGCCTTGTTATATATGTAATTACGCAGGCGGCTCTCATAATTGATCTACCCTAATAGAAAAGAATATTGTATACAAATATATATCTCATTACATATGTAATTATGGAGATCTACTTCTGAATCGCCGAGATCAGTTGCTTATATGGACTAGGAACTGCTCCTAGGTGAAGGCAATAGCAAGAGAGGGGTAAGGTTGATCCATCATCTATCCATCCATTCCATCCAATCCAGTGCTTCAAAGGTAAGGTCTCATAGGATTCCCTCCTAACTAAGTCATTCATGCAAGTAAAGAAATATCGTGCTCTAAGCACCTCATTCATCCAAAAGGTCTAGGGCTACAAGGTCTAGGTCTTCCGGTGGGTACTATGTAATGGTTGTATGTGAGACTGTATGTAAGCTGCTGGCTGGGTGAATCTTATCCTGTCCCAAAGTCAAGTGGTCTAGGAGCTAACAAGTATAGGTAGGTCTTCAAGTGGGTAGTTGGTAAAAGTTATTAATGAAAGGCAAATAGGTCTATTCCTAGCAATGGGGTGATAATGACTCAATCGTATCCTGGGCAAGGCTCGGCCAAAACAATAGTAATTCCAGGAAGCCATCCATTCTAGCATTAAATTGGCTCAGGAGAAGGGAATGATCATAAAGCTAGACATGGACAATGCATTAGACCAAGTAAGAAATAGCTTTCTCTTTGCCATTCTGAGGGACGAAGTGCTCGTCCGACATAGGTTATTTATTGCTCACCCATAAAGGTTAGGAAAGAAGATACCTGAATCCATCCACTAAATGGGGGTTCTTTGGTGGCACCAAGGGAAGGGTTCTAAAAGCATTCAACCTTGTTGTACTTTCAGAGTAAGGGAAGGATAGAGAGCATGAAAATCTCTTCATCGCCATGAGGAGCGACAGCGAACGTTGCATGCACTCTACCGCTTTATCAATCAGTAAGGAGGGATGGAATGCACGAAACCTACTCATAGTGAACGGTTGAGGGTCGAGTGAGTGTTGCAGCAAGTTGTATCTCAACCTCACTTCATATTACATATATAATATTGATCGGTGATAGAGTGCCTCTTATTCATTATAATAATCATCCTTTTATGTTCGCTTCGGTCCCAACCTGCCTATATAGCATAGCGGTTCAATATATAGATAGCGGTTAATATCTAGATAATGGCCAAAACGATGAGCAAGATCTCGGATTCTATTTGGTTGGGAACACCCAAAGCAGAATCCAACCAGGTCGTGCACCACAGCCCTGACACAACCTATGTAGTTGTGGGTTGCTATGAGCGTGGGAAAGAAGTGCACTTCGATGAGCGAGCACCTTCCAATGATGGCTCCTACAGACAGGGACTATGAGGGGGTGGTGGCACTTCGGATTCTATGGAATAAGCATATTCCACTCCCAATGCACCACTGGATGGAGAAGGGTCAATTACCGACCCTAGATCTAATGGAAAAGCGGGTACAGGGGTATCGTGGATAGTTCATGTAGATGTGGAAGCACTTCCTTCTTCACTGAACACTATCTAGAAGCATGAGGGAAGGATCCTAGACAAGTACGAAACCTTTGATGAAACGGAGTACAAGCTGTAAGGGTGGCAATTGAGTGAGAGAATGTTGGATCGAAAGAAGGAATCTGTGTTTGTCGATGCTGCCCTTTTCCTTCCGCTATGGAGCGACTGAATGGATCGGTTCATTCGAGGTCTTTCTGATCGATCCGAGAACCTAAGTAAGTTGCGTCCCTATCCAAGAGATGATTCCTTTCCATCAGACCCCTGTCCATGGGGAGACAGATGGCTGCCAATGACAGATCCCCAAACCAGGTTGGGTAGGATTTATTCTTCATGGTTGGTAGGGTAGCCTACTGGGATGGCTAGTAAACCTGGGGAAACGCAAGGCATTCGCTTAAAGGCTGTACAACCTACTCCTGCCTATCGACTATTACATAGGGTCAGCCCTATTTCATATTAATAGGCTATCGCCTATTTCATATTAATAGGCCCTTATTTATTATCTAACAGATCAGGGCCCCCCTCTCCGGTTGCTAACGATGCGGCTGCTCTAGGCTAGATAAAAGCCTATAGACTCTATTTAACTTATTATTGGATTCCCCTTCTGTTTTCCTCTGGATCGGTCATTAGTTTATCAAAGTTTTCCTTGTTCCATCTAGGCAGCCTTGCCCTGACTATATCCTTCTGTCCAGAACCTATCTGTGCAAAGGGTAAAGGTAGGAAGTGGGGTATAAAGAAGGTGACATAGAGGCGGTAAGGCCACTGTTGAACCAATCCCCCTGGATGAATAAATAAAGGATGTGGGATCGGAGTCAATAAAATAGACTCCATTTCTTTGCTCCCCTAGCCTGAAGTGAAAAGGGGGAAGGACACTCCGACCCGTACCCGAAGGACCGACCTGTACCCGTCTCCCTCCATCTCGGAGATACTCTTCCGCCTGAGAAGCGACCTGCAACGAGTGCCTCGTGAGCCTGTAGTAACCAGAGCGGTTCAACTCGAGATGGTTAGAAGGAACACTTGCCCTATTCATTTCATAGGGCGGGGCCCCACCTATAGAGTTGATAGTTGATGCCACTATCGCTTGCCTATCCCTTCTATCAAAATAGGGGACCTTTACAATGGAAGTGGGTGCCTCCCCCATCCGTAGGGATATGAACAGTACCCACGACATCAATCATTCCATTCTATATGTATGTCCTATGTGGACATTAATCCATGAAGTCATTTAGCCTGATGATTAGGCGCCCAACGGTTTTAGGGTCCTTTAGGCTGAGGATCCTTGCCCGAGCACCTATTAATTAGTAAGGGGGTGCAGTGAGCACCCTATAATATTAATATGGGAACACAACACATTTTGTAAAGAATAAAAACCCTGTGACCTATTGAACGAAGTGTAGTGAGCGACAACAATTCGATACTTGTCCTCTGGGTTGTTGGTTGGGGGAGATTTGGGCCTACATAGAAAACCTCCAACACAGGAGGAAGAATCAAATGTTGTTTTCTAGTTCTCTAAAAGCCATTCACGAACAAGATCTATAGATTGGGTTGTAAGGATGCAGCTCCGTGGACCGCTCATAACACTGGACCTGACAGGTGTTGGTATCATGCCCTCCGCAAAGGAACCGTACGTGAATCACTCTCACAGAGTTGTACGTGACATTCTGCATTGTATCTTTGATCCGAAGAGGAATATATTTATTACTAAAATGACTTCAATCGTTTAACGAAAGGCGCTATTGCGCCAATAATAGAGTGAATAATTCATGACTCAGAAGTACAGTAATAGCGTGCTCAAGGGAAGGACATGCAGGAAGAGAACTATTCTAAAAGAAAGAAATCGTAATTAGGGAAAGGACCGAGACCAATTGAGATCGTTACGAATCGATCTATTTAACAAAAAAAAGACGGGAATAGAAAAGAAAGAAGTGATTGTGGATGGATTGACCAGTTTGACCGGTTACGGGAGACTTTCTAGATTCCAGCTCAACCCTTATTCGCTAACAAGGAAAGGGCCAGAGGAGAGGAAGTATTTCAAGACAACAAGGATTGGAGATATCTGTAATACTGAAATCGATAAAGTGATGCCTATTGACCTCAGAACCTACTATCGACTGGGAGAGTTTCCGGAAGAAAGATTCCAGAAAAGCGGAAGAGCAATTATAAGGAGATCTCCTAGGCAAGCAAAAGAGAGACTGAAAGCGATTCACCGAATTGACTGACTAAATAGGACAGATGCGAGCGATAGACGAGAGTTGACCGAAGATCGTAGACAGCGACTAATTCCAAAGAGGGAATTACTATCGAAGTGCTCAAGCTAAGAAGAGAGCGTCATGAACAAGCAAGGAGGAGTCTTTGCCTAAGCAATGTCCCACGCATTCCTCTTTTCTTAATAGAAAGTCTCACTCCATAGGCCTAAAAAAGCCTTTTTCCATAGTTATTCAATTACTCCCACCTAGAAGACACTTTCACAGGGCTTCTTCTTACACTAAAATAAATGGCTTACGAGACGAAGTCCTGCACTCCAGAAGTATTGAAACTATTGAAAGAAAGGGATAGACCCTAGGCAAGAAGGGACTAGAGTGCGAAAGGGTAGGGGAACTAATTCATACAAAAAGATTGAGAACGATGTGCCGACCCTTACCAAGAGCTTATTTATAGAAGCGATGAACGCGATTCACCGATAAAGAAGGAGGCAGCGGGCAGGGCATGGGATATTGAATGAAAATAAAGTCATTCGTTACAAGGGATGAGCTAACTGGGATAAAGGACGGACAGACCACAGAGATGAGCTCGAAGGGCAGATCAGACGGACATCCGCTAACCGAGCAGGATAGTTTCCTGGGGAAGATCCTTCTAAAGGATTAAGTAAGTCCCATACATCCCCTTATCTTGCTTACTAGAAGAAGAAGCAACTAATGCTTGTAGGAAGGCATGGAATGAAGCAACCGACTGCTCAACAAAGCCCGAAGAAGAGGTTGGAAATAGGAGCTGCAGTAAGAAGCCCCTTTTCGCTTATATAGTAGATCAATAGCTTGTGAAGACTAGTAGCCCTTCCAGAGGACGAGCCAATATGCCAATATAGAGTATACTACAATAGAAGAGAAATTGCAGGAGTTGGATAGATCAGGTCTTAAAGGCAAATTAAGGCATCTTTACTGGAGCCTATTGTCCTTGTTGCAGAAGACTCACTCGAACAGGCCCCTTCTTACTAAGCTAAGATTGACATATAAGAAACTCCTAATAGAAAAGGGAAGCTATAGCAACTGTGCTTTAAGTTAAGAGCTAGTACTATGAATGAACTAACTAAGCATAGCGGGAATGAACTAAGCCCAGGGAATGAACTCGATACCTCAATACAGTAAAGATAGGATTGTGAAAACCCAAGGGATTATCTCAATACAGATAGGATTTGGAGAAGGAGGATATGGGATTACAACTACAACTTTGATTAAAACATGGATGAAAATGACACGGAAGCCGCTAAAATCACAGAAGCCACTGCTAAAGGGAAAGAAGCACATCCTGCACCGGCTGATATGATTCATTTAAGTAGCTTTGAAGTCTTGATCCTTCCACTTGGAATGGAACAGAAGATGTTGTTTGTGATAGGCGGAAAGAGAAAGCAGGCAACCTAGCTCACGAAAGCCTTGCAACAACGGCTAGAAGGGCACACATCTTCTTTCTCACCTCTGTGTGTGAATTGGGAATTGCACCTGTAAGGACTCAAGCTACTACTGCTACCGAGGAGGAAGATAGACACTTTTGTTTGAAAGGGCGGAAATCGCTATGTACTTACTTCTTCTTGCCGAATGGACAGTACTTCTTCTTGCCGAATGGACAGTAGGAAACCACTGCTATCTTATGTAGTACTTCCTGCTGAAAGGACGAAATCACCTATTGTAACTGCTGATTTACGAATTGACGAATGTATTAAAACCTAAAAATTACCCACTCTGTTTGGGATAGCTCTTAATGGCTTATATACTCCGGACTAATGAGGTGAGTGAGTTCACAGCCTAGTGGGAAACGCTAAACTAAGGAGTATTTGTAAGTTATACAAAGAATGAGTTCCCCTCCCAAGTCCTACTGCCTCCATTGATCGTACTGTTGTGATTCTACCTGCCACCACTCTGGCATCCTATATGGGATGGCCTTTACACGTCCCCGCATCTTCTACCATAATAGACCGAAAGAAGACAGGCACAGAAGATGACGTGAAAGAAGACTAGAGCGCGAGCTAGCTGATCTAGGACCAACCTTATTGCTTATCCGCTTTGATTGCTATCCGAAGGCAGACTTGAATTGCTTTCCTTTTTGACTAATTGAAGAAAAGCACTCAAAGTGAAGACCAATGAGACCTAAAGGCTTTTTACACAGAAGCCTTGACCGCAGACGAGTGAGATAGATTGAATTCAAAGCAGAACAAGCAGCGAGGGATGGGTGCAGATGAGATTGGACCGATCGACTTGTAGGCACCACAAAGCAAGCAAGAAGGGTGAGCTATATCAATTCCGTGAGCAGCGATTGAACTGAACGTTCCAAGTGCATCCAGCAGGAATCGAACCTACGAATTTGCCAACTCACTGCTATTTTCTATTCCTATCGCTCGATGGCACAATGAAGAAAAAAGGTACTCCATTATAACCACCCCCTCTATCATCCAGATCAATCGAATAGTGGCATGGGATCCTGGTTGGAAGCATCTTTCTCTTATTATTTTTTTAGGCGACATATATTTATTCGTTCTGAGCGGAGGGTGGCCGCTTCTCTCCTTCAAAGGAGTCTCGAAGCAATAGTGCTTCTATCGTTGAATGATAGGATCGGTCCGATACGATCTCTTGGCTCACTGAGTTGATCTCTCTCGCTTGTTGCTTGGTTAATGTTTCCTTAATTTATGTTATTTTCCCACCATCCATCGTGCATTCCTATCACATCAGTGATTCTATCCATCCATGGCGGTTGTTCCTGCCCTTTCGCTCGCCTTGCGACCTCTCTAATATAGAGAAGATGCACTGCACTTGGTTGTTCCATACTGACCTGATACTACAGGAGCAACATCTAATAGTAGTAATGCTTGGTTTTGATCCGACCAGCTGGGTGAATGAAACGGAATTGGATGGATCGAAGTGCTCAGAGAAAAGGACCGAACGAGCCCCGATACTTTAAACCTGCAACATCACACGGAAAACACCTGTGATCCGTAGCTTCTAGGCACTGGGTATCCAGCCCAGCCCGGTAGCCCATTCGAGAAGTCCAGCCTAATAGCGCATCCACGTTTGAGTAGATAGATGGAGTGGCCAAGTATAGAAGGAGTATCCAAGTCGAGTATACCGGTGGAGTAGTGTAGTTGAGTAGCTGCCAAGCAAAGTATCCAAATCGAGCAACCCAACTGAGTAGCAAAGCCTATAAGCTCAACCGATCCTGGGAGCCAAGCGTATGCCAGCCCACCCAGTCGAGTATCCAAGTAGCCGAGTCAATCATCCGATTATCCCAGCCCGAGTATCCCTACCCAGCCAATGAATCCATCCCACCTAGAATGTAGAAACGTTCTGAAAGGGCATGCTTTATTAAATTAATAAAAAATTGAAGTTCAAGTGCCCCGATGACTGTGCTTTGTACCTCAACAAAACGAGTTTGATGTGACTGAAAATGGAAAAAGAGAAGGATCGTAGAGGAATCTGGTGTACCCAAACTTCTTGCCTGCCCCAAATGGTGGTGCTAAAGAGAATATGGTATCCGCATATTCACCTGAATAAGGCCCCTTCAAGGTATAGGTGCGGTAACTGGCATTATATATGAGATTATCCAAAGTGACTCTATTTTTTCTTAATCGCCCATTATGAACCAACCTACCTCTTGTGAATTAACGTATGTAACACATCGTAATTCCTTCGATCTAGCTCAGGTAAGAACATTATGATGATTCTCTAGAGATAGGGGATCTAGGTATAGGTAGAGGTTCCCGTAGAGGGTTGATATCGAGGTCGAGTAAGAGGGTATAGTTGGAGGGTTGCTATGGTTTTGTCGACCACTGGCTATACGCTGACGTTCTGGCAATGAGTGAATCTCGGCCGACCTACTGGCACCGATTGTCTCCAGCCCAATGGAGTACCAAAGGCAAGCGGAGTAGCCAAGCAGGCCTGCCAAGTAGCTCAACCGAGTATCCCCACCCAGCCAATGACTCCATTGAATGCATCCCGCCTAACATGGAGAGAGACGTGATGAAAAGGCATGTTTCAATAATAAAAAAACAATTTACTCAGTTGGAGGTTTTCATTGCCCACTTGTTCTCGATCCACTGTACACAGGAAGTTGTCGTGCCTAGTGATACGTCCCCATATTTCATGCCCCATATTACGTGACCACCTGTTTTCTATAACCCATGCCCAGTTCGACGTGACTAGGAGGTTTTGACCACCAGTTGTCAATACCCCTCTCCAACAGTTCTACGCGAACAAGAAGGAGTTGTACATGACCACCAGTGGTTTTTACCCCGTCCACTAGAAGGTGTGATTCTATATGCGTTTGCCTTTCTAGAGCCACCGTTTCGACGTACACAGGAAGGGAGGGAAGCAGTTCTATGTGCCTTGTTACCCGTTCTCCATACCACGTGCCCTGTGAGTAAGTGAGTGTGAGGTGAGTAAGTTAGTAAGGGTCATTCCCAATAGCAACAAACCCAGTTATTCGACGTTACCTTTTATAGATCCCATGTGCCCAAGAACGTGTCGATTATATGTTTGTTACTCGTTCGACGTGCACAGGATGTTATTTTGCGGGAACAAACTCTCATACCCCATCCCAGGAGGTGTCGATTCACTTGTTTAGCCACAATCTGATTGCCCCATCTCGCATTTCCCATATCCGCATTCAATTCCCGACGATGGAATGAATGTAGACGCGGGAATGTCTCAATGCTTGTTTCAATGAATGTAGTTCCCTTAAGGAGCTGGAAGAAGTTTGTTTGATGGATGCTGGAATGAATATAGATGTTGGTGGGCAAGCTCGGATGCATCAGCCTCCTTATCGTTTGCAAGCATCCATCCGAGTTGGTAAGCCTCCCACAACATCATTGGCAAGTCCCAAACAGTTCCTTTCCGCAAACAGTACGGCGTACCCAGACCACTACCCCACCCTGGTCTCAGTCTTTCCTTGCCCGAGGAAGGGTGAGGGACGAACGCTCGTATTTTCCCTAGGCTTCTAATCCAATTAGCATATAAGTATAAGGGTCTAGGTCTGAAGGTGGGTAAATAGCTTGTGTGGAACCAAGGTAGGGCTCTCATATGAAGGTGTTCCTGGCTTCAGCAATGGGCATAACTCCATTTCCTAGGTTGAAGGAAGTAAGTGGAAAGTCTGGGTAAGGTGGGTTGATCCCGGCCCAATAAGAGTAAGTCTAGTGCAGTATCCACTTTACTAAGTTATTAATTAAGCAAGTAGGGCTACGAGGTCTAGGTCTGAAGGTGGGTAGTAATCAAGAGTAAGGATGAAGTTGGTATGATCCCGTCCTAAGACTTGCTGATAAGAGAAGGGATTCATAGCAGTCCCAACTCACTAAGTGCATTCATTCATGAATCCAAGTGGTATAGGGCTACCCAAGTCTAGTTTTGCAGGTGGATAGGTAGTTAGGATGAAGTAAGGGGGGAAGGTTGTTAAAGAGGGGTAGTTGGTAACAACAAAAGTAAATAGACTATAGTGTCGTACCTACTGAGTATTCCTGGAGCAAGTGGTTGTTAAGCACATGCAACACTCCATAAACAAATGTTGGGTGAAGAAGGCAGTAAATGAAGGTAAAGTAAGTAGGCTTCAAAAGGTAATATGAATGCTCTAAGTACCCACCAAGCCTTCCCTTCCAATCTGAGGAGTCTGATTGCTGTATTGAATCAATAAAAGAGGGCAGTCAGTGAGTGAAAACAATCAAAGAGTGAGTTGTAAAACTTCCTTTCATAAAGTAGGCTTATAAAGTACAACTAGTCTAAAAGTGCAAGTAACATAGTGTAGGCTTATAAATATAATAGACTGGTAATAGTGTCGACCCAAGACTAACATATCATCATAAGGTAGTATTCCATCCAATAGGGCAGTTCCCATGCAGATCTGATCCATCCAAGAAGCAAGGTTGTTCACCACCCACCACATTCCTAGTGTAAGCGGCTTAAAAAGTTCATACAACTAGTCATAGTGCAAATTCCCAAGCACGTACTCAGAAGTTGTTCAGGTTGTAGTTCCTTCCTAAATCAAGGCAGTTCCGACAATGATCTCATACCACAACAACAATTGAGCTGTCCAACAGACAGTCTTAAAGTAGGTGGCTTTCCCACCCAGGTCGGCGTTCTCTAAAAGCAGCAATCACAGGCATGGAGTGTTGGCTGAAGTGGTGTGATTCAGGAAGCACAGAACCTTATTCATCGTGGTCTGTGATGGTGGGTCCGAGGTACGGGGACAGGGGTTGAAATTTTTTCCGCATCGGGAGTAATAATGTATATAAATGAATATGTGTAAAGCGAAGCCCGCCCAATATAAAATAGAAATATCAATTGAAAAGTAAATATAGATAAATAGCATATATAAAGGAAGGCCTGATCTAAATCGGTGGGGCTTTGGAAGAAGATCCCTATATTAATCAAGCAATAGATGGGGAGGAGCTGGCACCAAGCAAGTTTGTTGGGAAGGGTGGGGTGTAAATAATAGTCATAAGAAATAAAGAATATTATCAAGAATAGTCCTCGTTGCATATTCAACTCAAGGTAAGGTGGGAGTGCTAAAGAATCTAATCCAAAAGTGGAGGCTACGGGAGAACCCCAACTCTTCTGCCTGTTGTCGCCTGCCCATTGATTGATTGATTTTATTCTTGGACAAATCAACAACTTGGGGATGGGTTTTATGGGGGTGGCGCTCTCGTTCTTGGCCTTACGACCTTACCTTTTTATTCTATTAAGCCAGCAAGCAAGTCTTCACGATTGCAAGATCATTACGGTTAGATTCTTCCTGGTAGAGAGAAGACAATGAATTAGATGCAGATGATGACCGTGAATGAAGGAAGATATATAAAGACCCCAGATCAATTGCCTAGGATGGCGTGCGTGAATGTTTTAATAAGCATAATGCCAGAATAGATCTCAACGGAAGGCGCTCGAAGAGAAATACCTTTAATTAGTCGTATAGCACGGTAATCCCCCGCTCTGATCCGATGGTATTTCCCACTTTCCTTTCTTCTTTCTAACTCAGAATTTGGTCAATCAAAAAGGTAATGAAACTTGGTATATCTCAAGTTTACGTAGGGAAACCCGGACTAACGCTCCCACCCCCTCTTGGTTGGTTTTCCAGGGCTTGGCTCAGAGTTTCTCACTCCATTCCATACTCCCTCTCGACACAAACCACGGGCAGGGCATTTCCATCCATTCTATCCACCATAAAGTAGATGACGGGCTTTGATCCCCAAGCTTTCATCTTATTACTGTTGTTCTTCTATGCCAAGAAAAAGAGTAGTGTAGTATAACAGTCGTCACTCCCCAAACCGGGTTGGTTGTAAATCCAAGATCTGGATGATGTAACACGGGAATTCCATCCATTCACGACCCCTCCATGAGTGTGAGTTAGCGGGCTTGCTTGACACGAGATGCAGAAATACGTTAATAGAGGAGAGAGAACGAACACCATATCGCTTGAGACTGATTTCCTGGAGGGACAAGGAAGGCTCCCTTCGCCCGCCCCTTCGTGCAAACTAGAAGTATCTCGGAGATCTCTAGCTCCTTTATGGACATGTGGCTGACTTCGACTTCCACTCTTGATTGGAAAGTGGAGCAGTTACTGTCTCCCACTCGAATGATATTGTTTCTCTCATGAATTACCATACCATAGAGAGAGAACAGGGCTTTCCTGTGGTGTTGAACAAGCCGCTGAATCAATCGAACCAATAGCCTAGGTGGGTTGGCTGCCCTATTTTTTCCCCTCAAAGGAATGTAGTTGCTTGTCTGCATCAGAAAAGGGTGGAAAGACGTTACGCCTAGCAAAATAGCAGATTGAGGTAGTATATCGCCCAACAATGCCTAATAATGTGTGGATCTGGCCAGTATTTTATTATGATCATCAAATAGGAATATTCCTTAGGAGCGATGGGGAATTGAGAATCGCCAGATAGATGTACAAGAATCTTACCATTCTCAGGAAGCAATCCTTCAGGAAAGGCCCGGTGGAGAAAAGATTATTTGACTCAAAACCAATTGGGTGAGGATTGGTAGATCTGGAGAAGATATTTGATTACCAAGATGAGGCCCAAATCGGGAATAAGTAGGTTGATGCCCAAGCCACTCGAGATATCAATCTTGGAACCCAACAAGATCCAAGGATTTTCAGGTTTGGCAAAACATGTATGCAAGAAAAAATGGTTGTTCTTGAAGCCCTTCCAAGAATACAAAGATGTGTTTGCATGGCGTTATGATGAACTAAAGACTTACAATGTTGACATTATGAAACATCAAATTCCTCTTAAGCCTGATGCTAAGCCTGGGGGAAGCAGAGGCCAATCAATCCAGAGCTAGAATCTATCATTAATAGAGACATGGAAAAGCTTCTTCAAGGCAAGATCCTTGTGTCTTTGAGATATTATACTTGGGTTGCCAATCTATTTCCAATCGAAAAGAAGAATGGGGATATAAGACTCTGTGTTGATTCCATAAATTCAAACGAAGCATATTTAAGAGAAAACTACCCCCTACCCAACATGGATAGAATGCTACAGGAAGTAACAGGATCTGAGATGCCATATATGTTAGATGGATCTCTAGGGTACAATCAAGTCTTGGTGGTTGAAGACAATAAAGCAGAGACTTCTTTTACAACTTCATGGGGTACCTTTGCATGGGATGCCTTTTGGCTCAATGAATGCAGATGCTACATTCCATAGATCCATGTTGTATTTTTCTTTTAGGAGTACGAAGGATTAAATGATTGTCATCTATTTCCTTGAAGCACAGAGCTGATCATGTGGAACATCTCAAACAGGGTTTTGGTAGGTGCAGAGAATATGGTATCTCCTTGAATCTCATAAAAGTCAGGGGTAACAGAATGAAAGTTGTTATGCCATATTGTATCCAGAGAAGGAGTAGAAATATATCCAGAAGGGGTAAGGGCTATTCAACAAATTGACCTACCAAGAACCAAGAAGGGAGTTCAATCCTTCTTTGGTAAGATCACTCTCCTCAGGAGGTTTCTTCCAAATTTCGTTGGGGTAACCAGGCCCATCACCAACCTGATGAACAAGGACCAGGAGAGAAAATGGTCTTACGGAGCTAAGGATGTCTTTGGAAGCATCAATAGGGCATTAATTGACGCTCTAGTCTTAGTAAGTCTAGATTATTACAAAGAGTTTCAGAGATTTCCTTACTCCTCTGATAATGTAATTGTTACCGTTTCATCCCAGCGCGTGTTGAAAGAGATGCACCCAGGAAGAAGCCAAATCCACTACTCACAAAATTTTGACAGCGGGCTATGAAAGGTCGTCCTTCAGCAATGTCCATGCTTTTATGAAACCTTGTGAGCAATGCCAGAAGTTGATCAAGCAAGTCTTTACCAAGAAGGGAGTTGTGGACCACTGGATACAAGATTTGATTCAATTGGATGGAATAGCCTTTGAAAGAGATGTGTTGTCTCAGCAGAAGGTAAATAAGAGTTTTTATAAGAAAGCCAGATTAAGGGAGTTCCAAGTTGACGATCTTGTCCTTCTTTCTTGGGATTCAAGGCGTGAAAAAGTTAAAGATCATGACAGCAGCTGGGACCACTCAAAATCCACAAGCTTATTGGTAAGCATACTTATTTGTTGCAGACTTTGGAAAATGAGGTCTTAACATTGCCCGTCAATGGGCAGTATCTCAACCCTTATTTCCAATGATTCATTTCTTTGAAAAAGAAAAAGAGCGCCTTATTTTCCACTTGTACATACCTTTAAATAAATAGTTTGGTTCAAAGGGAAGAATAGGTGAATCAAGAATAGGTGATTCAGGAATATCTTCCCGAAGTTTGAGTCCAAATAAGGGTTAAACTGGAGATAACTGGGATTCTCAGCACCCTGCAGGGGGGGAAGCTGTCCCCAGCTAGAGCTGTTGTTGACCCCCAAAATTTCATTTGGTGCTCAAGAGTCACAGTTAAGTCATGTTGTAAAGTTCAAGTTTTAGCCCTAGTTCAATTAGTCTTTCAAATTTGAAGTTTGTTTAAGTACTATTGAAAAGGGAAGAGGCCAAGTATCTTTCAAAGAGTCTTATTATCAGGCATGTTCAATGCTTTAAATAGGTCCTCGAATCAAAGTGCTTAAGTGTGAGGTTTGAATATTGTCGTCGGGTGTATTAGTCCAAAGTAAGAAGCAATGAATTGAATAGTAAAAACATTCTAAGATCTATAAGTGTTCATTCAATATTACTACTCATCGGGTCGTCTTGTCCAAGCGTATCTTGGTTAACCCAATAGGGCTAGAAAGTTCAGTCTCCAAGTTCAAATCGTCACTCATCGACTCAAGCCTAGTCTGAGTCAACAGTCCCACCCGATGAAGTGATTAGTTATTCTCCTAATAGTAATTACTTGTAGTTTGTCGTTTTTCTCCACCTCTCAAGCCCCAATCATCAAGCGATGAAGCAATAACGATTCGAGTACCACAAGCCTTATAACTCTATCGCCCCTTGACTTCCCAGATTTCTCCAGCTTCACCATAAGAGGAGTCTTACAACGTCGTACAGGGATGCAGTTGGTGTCACCATGAGAAATTAAAGCATGAAATGAACAGAAATCACAGCGAGTCATGCGCCATAATGGTAATTCAGGTGTTTTCCTTCCAATCTTATGTCGTGCATGTCAAGGGCACAATCTAGCACGTACCACCAACAATCGAGATTGCTTATGTCTTACTATCCAGCGTGGCCATCAATTTGAAACTGATCAAAAGGGCAACAGAATTCTCTAAGTGCTAAGTCGAGCGGCGTGCCTATTCAGAACAACATTTTTATCCTCCTCCATGCCCACTTTCTTATTCCGGGCCCAACCAGCTAATTGGAATTATCATGTCCTCCCGCCTAGCGCATCTTGCTAGTCGGTCTTCCAACTTATTAGACTTAGGGGTTCCGCAAGGACTAGCTAGTTTGGTTTGGTCATTCCGGATCGAGATGGGATAAATCGGGTGAGGGGAATGACCAAGAAGGGGGGAGGATCAGTGAGTGAAAGCACCTTCGGTGGGTCCAGCTAACACCTACCTCCAACAAGACTTAATTTACTACATTTAATATACATCCTGGTAGAAAGAATACTTACTTCACGATTGAAGGAAAGCAAAAGATTCTATACTGGCATAGCTCTAGGACAGAACCTACTACTTTAAGGGATAGGATTTGATGGCCAGAATAGTTTGATTATTCACCCCTATACTACAGTGTGCCTACCTTTGATTTGAATAGTCGCGTCAGTGCAAATTGTAAGTCATAGCATTTATCCATAGGTCAAACAGAGCAGCCTCCACTCGAGCTCTAGGGCAGTTCGGGTAGTTATGTTTTCAAATAAGTAGTTTCCCCGAAAGATAGTGAGATTGGCTATGTTCTTCTATTGATCGGTTATTCCTTTCTGTTCGGGATGTGACCTCGGGTGAACATGGATTTGATCTTCCCAATCCCAGGTGAACATGCCAGCTAGTTGGTCCTCTAAGTGATGTTAATAATATCTGTTCTCGTGTGAGAGCGCTGCCTTGCGAGTGGGGATGCTCCGACAAATCACCTTTGAAAGGGTGAGAGAAGGCGAAGGAGGAAGTTGGCACTAGTATGCCATTTCGTGAGCTCCTTCAATGGAGTCTATTTACTGTAGGGAAGAACCATCCGATATTCCATGATTTCGGTAGGGTTAAAATAAATTAAATATAACTTTGACAGACATTTACTTTTTTATTACTTTATTTTTATAAATATTATTTTAAAATAAATTACTTTTTTATTACTTTTATTGAGATGAAATGACATTTACCGAACATGGGTTTGATCTTCCCAGTCCCAGGTGAACATGCCAGCCAGTTGGTCCTAAGTGATGTCAATAATATCTGTTCTCATGTGAGAGAGCTGCCTTGCGAGTGGGGATGCTCCGACAAATCACCTTTGAAAGGGTGAGAGAAGGCGAAGGAGGAAGTTGGCACTAGTATGCCATTTCGTGAGCTCCTTCAATGGAGTCTATTTACTGTATGGAAGAACCATCCGATATTCCATGATTTCGATAGTGCTATTAGGGTTATGGCACCAACATTGACAAGTTTATTCCACTGGCAGTCGTCGACTATTGAAGTGAGATTGTTTGCTACGACTCGATGTAAATACCTGAGTAGGCGGATTCCCTTATTCGAACGAAATCCATGGATAAAGCAATGGAACCAACCGAACAATCCGATGACTATTTCCCTTTCGTCTGTCTCTCCACCTCCATAAGACCAGGACCTAAGGGCTCAGGTCAGACCTTCACGGACGGAAGGTAGTGCTTACTTAACAGATCAAACTGCTAGATGAAGAACCCTACGTCAGTGACTTAGGTCAGACTGGAACCTCAGAGAAGGATAGAGATGCTATGCTCTTAATGGGGCTTTGTAAGGGAACTCTTCCTTGAAAGAGAGAGAAAGGTCCACCCGAGCGAGATATATCCATCCCAACCTAGAAGGCAGGCACTAACTGAGAGGGAGGTGGTGGATCCTAATCAACCCTTCTAATTCGCACTCGAATCTTTCCTTTGGGTATTGAAAGGGTTAGAAGGAACAAATAGATAGGTTTTTGAGAGATTACTCATGGGGTTGTGAGATAGCTTCTAATAGAGTTGTTTAGTGAGGTTCCTTTCCTAGCGATTGCTTAGTGATTGTTTATAGGTGTGGTTAGTGATCTTAGTTGGATAGCTGATCAGTTATCTAACTGAGATAGCTTCTAGAGCCAGGAGCATAAAAGATAGTAGAGCGGTAGGAGCTTATGCAGCATAGGTAGAAATTGAAGACCTAAGATCAGTAAACATAGAAAGATGTATAGAGGGTTGGGTAGCATAGATAGATAGAAAAATAGAATGACAAAACGAAAAAATAATTTACTTTCTAGTAGCTGTAGTAGAAGACCTAGGAGTGGGTATATACAAATAGGGAGTAAAGATACAAATCGAGATTGCTCATATTCTTCATACTAATAGAGCTAACACTAATATTGTATATAAATAAATATTTATTAGAGAGTAGACGTTTGATCTAAGTCTAGTAGAATATATTCTAAGTGAAGTAGAAGAGTCTAATATTTAATTCCTCCTAATAGATAGACTCAGATTCATATAAAATATAGAGTATAGAGAAGATAACTAATGAGTTTTTATTCCTCATCCTAATAAGACTACTAATTATTTAATTACTAACTTATTCGGTTGGGTGATATTCCTAAAGTTATCATGGAGGAGCCAGCCAACAAATAGAGTACAATACCAGCAATAAGTAGGAAACTGAAGTAGTAGTAGTAGTATCCTACTTAGGAGTAATAAATATAGCTAAGTAGTTCGGGGAGATGCCCTATAGCACCAAGTGGGTAGAAGGAGTGCTTGATGGAGTAGGAGGAATACATAGGTCTGACTGAGGAGCATGCTAAGAGGATGGGTAGGGCTAAGGCGAGGTGATTGAGGGTAGCCATGGGATATGCCTTAGTCAGGGTCTACAAGGGGATTCCTAGGGTGTTAAGTAGGATTTCTCTTTTATTTATTAATACCCGAGTAATACCGATCAGCTTTAGGGGTCCAAGGGAGGCCCCTTGATGCAGTCAATCAATGAGGACGGATGGACAACTTAGCAATCAATGATGGCTAGGAGGTTGGTTGAATCGTACTGATAAGAACATGCATAGGGTAAGAAGTGAATGCATGTATGTTGGTAACCTAGCTAGAATCAATGATATATGGGTCAATCATCATACGTTGATAGTTGTTGTTGGTGTTGCTCCCTTGGACCAATGACCCCCATCGCTTTCGTTTGGGTTTTTTCCGATATAACTGAGTCCTTGGTCGCCAAGTACTCATACATGATTTCATGATGCGATTGAGGTCTCATTTATCAGAGTAAAAAGCATGTATTATTATACTATGCAGTCTAAACACAATGTGATGGTTCCTATATGGAATTAAATCTCCTAAAATAAGAAGGTAGGAACAAGAAGATGAAATAGGTAGGTAGAACCCAAGAGATCTTGTATATAGAGATAGATGATGGTTTCCCCTGCTAATATGGTTGAAGAGTGACAATTTGGTGTTCCCTGCCTGGCTAAATGGCCATTCCTATAGAAGAAAACACTGTCGTTTGGTTCGTTGACGTACCTATACCCATTGTAAGTAAACATTTGATCAAGGGTTTCTAGCAACAAAGGTGGCAGGCATTTTGCCCAAAACATAATTGACGAATTTCTAAGTTGGTTCTTTCTGCTCCTTTCCCAATTATTGATGAGTGTAAACAGACCTCCCCGAACGAAGAGGTGATACGAGGTAAAGAATGTAGTTACATGTTCTATGACGTGATGTGAGTTTCATATGCAATGTGATGCTCCTGTTTTGAATAGAGAAATATAAGTTACGGCTAGGGGCTATCGGTTAGAATGTCTCTAAGTACAGGTGGGTACAGAGAGTGTAAAATATTGCTAATGAATATTGTCTATGAAGGCTAATAGTGATAATTTGCTTTGAGGTCATTGGGGATACCCCCATAATCTTTGGTTGGCTCATAGGTGGGTCAATGGCATGGGCATGTTGGCTTTGATGTAGCTGCTATCTCAAGCAAAAGGTTGTAGACGTGTTTGAGTAATGAATGGTTTTGTTTTTCTCCCACCTGCTTAAAAGCACATTGGATTGAAGAGTTGGTATACACATCATTATAAGATGATGTAATAAACAAGTGGATAAGGCTGTAGTTGGGCCGGGTATAGCTAGTAGCAAGGGTGAAAGGCGAGGAACCCTAGATCTAGGGTACGGTAGGACCCCTAGAACAACAGGAATTGAAGCAATTGATTGAGTTCAATGCGGAGTAAAACACTCTGGGCGGAGGCAAAGAGGATAATAGAGGCATAGGTTGGGACGAAGCCATTCCTATATCGAGATTGAGTGAGCCCCTCATCAAAGGTTGCAGTGGAGAAGGTAGCATGATAGAGACATCATGGGCATACAGGGTCTAAGCTCTGGTTGTTCCAGTTGCAAGAGGTCAAGTGTAGTAGCTGTAGAGGTACCAATAACATAATTACTAGTTTGAAGGGTTGTTTTGGCTCGCGATAGGTGCTTTGTGCAAATTGTCAGTGTTGGGGTTGTTTCCATTGGATCTGGGGTTACACGGTTGCAATAAATGTGTGACCAGCAGCAGAGACAAATAAAGCATAGGGATTTTGATAGGCAGTTAACCTTTCAGAAGTTAATGATCTAGTTACTTGAGTGTCCCTTGTGGTCCAACAAGTGTAAGTATAGAATTGAGTAGCGGGTTTGGCTATTCCAGGTATGTTGACCACCAAGCTTCTTCAATTGGTAAAGGTTTTATAGGGATTGGATTTCATTTGATCGGCCTAGGCCACGAGGAGCAGCTTATCCGGCATAGGTAGCAAGGGAATACCGAGTTTATTCTGCTGAAGGTGATGTTGCGATGGATAGGTTTTTGATGGATATGAAGACAGACCAGGAGCATAGGAGTCAGGTACAGATAAAGATGCAGGAGTAGTTGATTGGGTTCAATCATTGAATTATGATGTATATTATTCTCCACCACTAGAAGTATCCCCACTAGGAGTTGTAGCATATACATAGGAATAGCCGTCGTTCGTAGTTTTGGGTATAATAGAAAAGGTAGCTAGAGCAAGGAGTTTCTATGCCAATCTAGTGGATGGTGTGTATCGAGTAGTTGCACGTGTCGATGAAGGATAGCTGAGAGCAGTACCAGTACCATAAGTTGAAGCCCCAGGTCGATGAAGGATAGCTAAGAGCAGTACCAGTGGCATAAGCTGAAGCCCCAATTTCGATGTAGATACGAGTAGCAGACTTTAAAGCAAGATAACCCAGATTACCTCCATTAGGAAGATGAGGAATCTTCTATCTATTAGTTATATTCTCTATCCAAGGGAAAGATTAGGGTTTACATCAAATTGACAAAACCCGATCAGAGGTTCTCTTTTAGCTATCAAAATTGGATTTCCCACCATTCGTTGGTCTAACCCAAGAGATTCCCCCTGGTTCAATACATGACATTCATCTAATCCTAGGAAGTATTCTAGTGACTCTGCTATGTCCCTTATGTGACGGGTCCAAGCTCCCCCTCCTGTGCTTAGCAACGTGCCTCATAGTTCACCATCTCAGATCCTCTAGTTACATAGTCTATTCCAGTACCAAATACATACAATTCCATTGTTCATCTTGAATAAGCACCAATACCACAAGCAGAGGGAGCGAAACAAGCGTGGTAGCACCCCTTACAGCTATAGATTTAGATCCAACCCCGTCCAGGGACAGATACATATCCAAACCTACCAAAAGCACCCGTACCGAGAAAGCACGTACCAAAGATTGTCACAACAACAATTCACTCAGCATCCTTGGTAAGAGAGCCATTCATTCGAGATCCATAGACTCTTTTTCTTATCGAGGCCCTATAGGTTACTTCAAAGCTTAACCCAACAAATCACTACCTTTTGCCTCATCTACTCAATACACCCTTGAATATCATCACAAACATCTCTCTCGAATCACCAGTACCAACACCTCTCTATGGGACCTGATAAGCAACTGGATCTAGTTATGCTACAGATGCCATCTTCATCAACCACATAGACTTTGGCCCCATCCCTAACATCCAGACTCCATTACTAAACTCTACAGATTTTATATCGAAACTGGAACCAATAGCAGCAGATATTACACCTATAGATAAGGAATATGCAGGCTACTCAGACAGACATGAATTCTAATTGGAGGAATTCAATGTCGTTCAACATCATTTTGATTTAATAAGTTGGCCATTTCCCTCCATCTCTCTCTTCAAGCATCTCATCCCTTGTCGATGCATCCCTCTCCTCAAGCGTCCCATAATCTCTCAATGTAGGGTAACTTTAAGCACTGATAATTGAAAGCTGACTGAAAGCGCTGTGAAAGCTAGGGTTGACTGCAGCATCCCATCATCTCTCAAAATTCAAGCGTAACTGAGCGCTACTCTGGGTGGACTGCCCAGAAAGCAAAGGGTCTACTGAGCATTCCATCATCTCTCAACAGACTCAACAGAGCGTATTGGAGTGTAGGGTTTACTGCCCATCATAGAGCGGGATGACAACGATTTAGCCTGCCTCCTAAAGTGATTTATCCTACTCCTAGTGATTTAGTCCTACTAAAGCGATTTAGCTAGCAATCTCTCCTCTATCAATCTCATCCTAAACTCAAAGGGGTGTAGCTTTACGAGTGGCGTGTGTTAAGGTGAGGTTATCAATCTCGCTCACTCAAAGGTTAGGTGTGTTAAGTATAGGTTCAAGGTGTAGGTGTGTGACTCTGCTCTCTTTCTAAATCTCTCTACTCTCTCTCTTCTCTCTCTAAAGTTGTTCATGTTCTTTTTCCAAGTGAGCATAGTTCATGTTTTGTTGCCAAGTGGGCATAGCAGTAAGTCCAAAGAGTGGCATAGCTGGAAGAGTGACAAAGGTAGTTCCAGGTACGGTAGCAGCATATTCACCAATTCCAGTACCAGTACCAACAATAGAGTAACCACCACCAATAGCACACGTTGAAGCATTCATTCAATACCCAATAGCATCAGTTACAAAGGTAGCATCAGTACACGTAGTAGCACCACCACCACCAGCAGTTGCTTTCTATGAAGTAGAAATAGATCCAGTTGCATATCTACCAGTAGCACAGGTTACAGAGGCAGGTGCAGTTGACCCAGTAGTATATTAAGTCAATCCTTTATATTCTATAGATGTTGCTCGAGCAAAGTTGTTCAATATCCATGGCCAGTAACAACTTCACCTACCCAATAGCCTTTTGTAAGGTCGTTGTAAAGATTGGTGACTCTTCTATAAGGCCCAGCAAGGGTTAGTCACTCTTATTCTTAGGCCATCCCATCTATTTGTAGTGCGGGTTAGTCTTTCCTTTCCCAGCCTACTAGCTCACCTCATCTCACCTCACCTAACCTACCTTCTTAAGAGTGAAAAAAGGGTCTAACCTCACCTACCTTAGCTCACCTACCATGATTAGCAGTTTAGTAGAGGTTATCCCCCCTAGTAGGCAGGTTCTTAAGGAACACTTACTCACATACTAGGAATGAGGGGGTTTGGTTGTAGTATGACTAGGTTGCATAGGGTGAAGAGCTTTACGAGCCATCTCTCTGAGTGAGGTATTAGATAGAACATATTGAAACAGGGCAAATGGATAGACATTCTGGGGTTCGTGCTCAATTGTCTTATCTATGTATGGAAATAGGGTCTCCAGACTAGAGATGTGAAAAGTTAACTTACTAGATCCCTAGATGTTCCTCTGGCAAATCAATAAGAGATGATTGACGGGAGACATGAGTGGAATGGGAAGTGGGTTCTTGACGAATTCTTTCTATTTCAAATGTGGTTTTAGTGTCTTGAATGGAAGTAACTAGGTTTCAGGAAGGGTATAAAAATCCCTGAATTGACCTTCTTCACAGGAGGAGGCGGGAAGGACGGGGGCCCCCTCACTCGCGCGTCTTCAACTTCATTTTTGGTTTGACGAAATTAGATAGATCAAAATAGAATAAGGATGGCTCACTTGACGTAGGAAGGTGAGGAACTTATTCCATTTCTTCCAGTCATTATTTATATACGTAATTACGCTTTAGCAAAGACAGACAAAACTCCATAGATGTTGATTATCGTACTTCTATTTCTTCCCCTCTCCCTTATGGTCAAGCGACTACGTTCCTCAAATTGCTAGCTAAAAGGTAAGGTAAATCCTTCGACAATGCATTTATTATATATGTAATTATGCAATTTCGAGAGATCGATTTTGTTCATTTCTTCCAACTCCGAGCTGCTATTATATTTGTAATTATGCTTGCCTTATTACTTGGCTCGTCTTTCACGAACGTCAAGTTAGGGTTATTCACTTAACGTACCTCACACCTCGCCCTCCTGATGGTCTTTAGAGCGGCTCGTAAACTTGCCCCTCCCTGGTGTACACGAAAGTAGCAGGAGCAGATACACTGTAGCAAATAGGCCCTTACATGTTACAGAAGGTGCAAGGTCATCCTGGTCTTGGTCTTGAGCATAGCTCAGGTAAGGTCACGTATGCATAGCTCAGGTAAGGTCCCCTATATTTATTCACCTCAACATAATGTATCTTACTTTCTTTATGGATATGTAATTTCTTCTTAATGGTTCAATGGTTCTCCTCCCTACGCCTTCGCCTTTGGGGGATACGGCTAGGAGGGGGCAAGCTTTAGCTTGTCGGGAAGCCCGAGGTGGAGCCTTCCGAGGCTTTCATTTATCCTTTTCTCTTGCTAGGGTAGGAAGCGAAGCCCGAGGATCAAACCTCAAAAGCTCCTAAAGGAAGGTCCAGTTATCACTTATTGACCTTCGGAAAGATTTAGGGGAAGAAATATAGGGAGGGTCCTTTTGACTTGTGACATTTGCCCTTGTTAAGCATGAGTAAGTGAGCTCTTGTTAGCAGCAAAAGCATAGGAGTTTTAGTTATTTATATATGAAATGATTCTTTGTCTCCGCAGCGTTCCTGTACTGGGACTGAGACAGGGCCCAGACTCCTCCCTACGGGAGGCATCAGTGGAAAATTTTCCGCGATCGATGGTCAAAACCCTTATTTTATTTCCAATGGCGTCTGAATCCTTGGAATAAGCTCCGCTTCATAGGCTGGAATTAGCGCTTACTTAAGAATCGGAACTGGCTGCAGGTCTTCCTTGCGTTAAGTACTCCTGTTAAGGCTTTCTTTCTTATATGGAATACCGGATAATCACTCTATTGCTTAGGACAATCTTTCTATTCTTTATTACTTTATTAACATAAAATTGTTAAAGCTCAAGTAGTTCGCTTGGTTAGTTCATAAATAAAGAAATAATCTAGACTCTTCCTTCTTGCTTGCTTCGGACGCTTCCTTCTTGCTTGCTTCGGGCAGTCTTTTTTATATTGCTTACTTAATAATCCGTACTTGCGTGCTTCTTTCTTTTATCCGAACAAGTTCCCCTCGTCAACTCGGTAAATCTGCTAACTGCCTTGGCTCTTCTTTTTTCACTCTTGTTATACTATTTGATTTATTAAGAAGTCGAATGAATGAGCCAAAAGCAAAAGGTTCCCTTATTCCTCGCTGAAAGTTGTCTCCCTTATTCCAGCTGGTACCCCTTCTCTCTGCATGTAGTATCCCTCGCTTGGCGCTTTCTCTAAATAAGCCTCATACGATATCAGAATACCATATTCTAATCAGCAGGATGGAATAGAGGAATTGAACGTCAGGCTTTAAGTCGCTCTCCCTTCAGGATGGAATTCAGGAGAAGAACTCGCTTGAAAGAGATTAGTAGTATGAAATCTACTACCCTCTAGTTTACTAAATAGCTAATAGTCCCCGCATTAATTAAGTTATGGCTGGCTTTCCTCTCTGACTACTCTCATTAAGACGCTTCCTGGAGAATAATCATCCGCTTAAAGTGGCTTATGAAGATGCTTAAAGTGCTTGCCTTGTCCCTTGCTTTTATTTAAGTGATAGCTTATGACAGATATAAAATTCTTAGCTTCTTAAAGAGCAACTTCTTAGCGGATTAATACGAATCTTAATTAACTATAAATAGGGTCTGACTGACTTGACTCTGCCGGATGTCTTGCTAGCCAATGGAGCGGAGCTTATGACTTAGAAGTTACATGAGCCCAACGAGCTCGTGGATATTATATGGAATGAGCTATAAAGCTTAGAAGAAGACGCGAAGGAACGAAGCAACTTTTAGTGTGCTAATTCCACAAGGCTAATGAAACTGGAATAATAAACTCCGCTCCACTCGCTAGGGAAACTTGCTTTCCTCAAACTAAAGATAGATAGCACAATAGTCGTACTGAAAAAGAGGCAAAAGACAGAAGGAAAGGAATAGAATAAAAGAGACTGACCGAAAAAGACCTTAAAGGGAAGAAATAAAGGAATGAACGAAGAGACAGATTCCCTAAGACGATTCAGAGCCGATTCCTTTGTAAGCTCCCGCTTGGTACTTGAATAGAATCATCCGAAAATGACTTCCATCTGTAGAGTAGTTGCTTTGACCAGTACCACGAGTGAAGAGAAAAGAACGAAGGGAAGGAAAAGAAGTCAATGAACCAAAGAGCTGTGACCGAAGAGCAGTTAAAGAAGTCGCTGAGCTAATTGAGCCCATTTACTGATTTGGAATCTTTGACGTACATACTTAAATAAATAGGAAAAAAAGTTCCACTTTCAATATCGCAATTCAAATCTAAGTCAACTGATAAGTAGAGAATGAAAGAAGGGTTTACAGTCCTTGTCCTTGAGCGTCAAGGAAGGAATAAAATAATAACTCTGTTGATGACTGAAAGCCAATACGAGTCTATCTTCTCGAAAGCGAGTTTCTTTGCTTCTTCTTTAAACGCACTGGAGATTCCTTCGGTCAAACCTATTCTCCATGGAAAGAAGCTCGTACTCATTCCAACTGCTTGTTCTGCCAATCCGAGTATCCATTAAAAAATGTTAGCTAAACGATTTATTACCCATTATTTGAAGTCTAAAATAAAGAAAGAGTATAAGAAGTGAAACTCCTTTTCCTATATAAGAGCCATGGAACTAGTCGCTAATATACCCATTTTTCAGTCCGGATTTAAGGATAAAATAAGTGTCAGGTGAAGGGGACCAAGAGAGAGGGAGGTTATACTTTTGAATAAGTAAGCCCCATATAATGGGGTTACAATGATCCAGTATAACCGAGACAAAGAAGCCCATTAAGCCTATGCTCAGTAAGCCTCATAAAAGGGCTTCCTCATACCGTATAACCAATATAGAAAATCCCTATAACAGCTAATCAGCTCATAAAGCCTTATACTGGTAGAAAGCCCATACTCAGACTCATAGCCCATACTTGAAGAGCTCATCAGAAAAGTTCCATAAGCAGCGAAGCGAAGCCACTTATAGTATAGTATAGTTTGCTTTTACTTTACAAGAAGTTTGCTAATTCAATATGCTCATTACGACTATAAAGTGATTAGCGAACCTTACCTGAGATCCTATAAAGCTCACGAGATGTCACCTTCGCTTATTCAACCTAAGTAAAGTCATCATCGGGAGTACTGAGATCGAATTCTTTTACCTGGTCTTCTGTAGGAGGCGGTTTAGCTGTAGTATTTTCAATACTGAAGGTGAATCTTTCTATCTATTCTCGAGCTACGATCTTTCATTATTATTACCCAATTCATCATCTGAATTTTCTTTCTCTTCACCCTCAGTTTCGACAGCCGAGACCTGGTTAACTGTCTCAGTAATAAACCTGGAAAATTTGATTGCAGATGAGGACTCGATTTTTTGTTTCCCCATTATTTTCGACGACCGCGAAGGGCATTTTCGTCGTGAAGTCTATTCATCGTAGGAAGAGAAAGTGTCGACTGCAGCGCTTTCTGTATATCCGATCCCCGCTGTCGTGAATTCGAGATATTTGCTATCCAGCCAGGACTCGATTTATTTTTCAGTAAGGTAGGAAGCTACCTTTACTGCCTCTCCCTTCTTTAAGACCAATAGGCCTATGAAGGTTATAACCCAAACTTTGAATCATCTTTCACCCTTGCTTGTTGTACTGGCTTAAATCTGGTTCGCATTCCGGGATATTGATTTTTGTCTGGCTCGACGGAAGCGAATATCATGTCCCCCTGCGATGATCGCGGACCGTCAACACAGCGCGGCAGATGTTTTGCATGGGTTCAGGGGGTTGTAATGCTGTCAACGGGAGACGAACCAGCGAGGCCTCAGTCCTCCCTTTCTGCACTTCCACCTCATTATCTGATTCAGCATCAGGGAATGCGGCCACCATATTCACTGATTCCCTTCAGCAATCAATCCTCAGCTTGCTGCAATGGCGAAGGGCCTTGGCCAGAAGCTAACTTCTGTTTTCTTGCTTCCTCCTTCACCAGGGATGAATTGCCATGGGATGCCGAGACGAGACGTTCTCGTCTTCGTCTTGTAGCCTCTTCGTTTACGGGATTCGAGAGGGAGGCTTTCCTACTAATCTAATGAGCGTGCTTACAAGTCAGCTATCTTTAATGCCTTCTGTCTGATCATCTCCTCGTTTCCCACGAAAGGGGGGTAAATACATTGAAATTCTTGCTCCTATTTCCACGGGATCATGACCCCGCGATCTGTAGAGACCTGCTCTGGTGTGAGAGTCTTATTTTCCACCGGCTGAGCCTTGGCTCTATTCTTCACAGACGCTTTCTCCTTTTGAAGATTCTGTCTTGGGGGAGGGAGAGGCCTTTCAATGTAGTCTTTAGCCGCAAAGGAATAAACGGGTAGAGCGAAGGCAATAGGCATAGGAAGTACGGAGCCTGCAGTTTACTTTGTTGACCCAGAACCAGAGGTAGAGGCACGAAATCCATTACTGGTTGACCCAGCCTCCTCATGGATTCACCTCTTTTATAATAATGAATTGACCTTATTTCAGCAGCCTTGAGCGACATATAATCCAATCGCAGGGGCATGGGCTAAGGCACCACCCGCAGCTAAAGTTGCAGCATTCAAGCTGGCATGGCTCCCCAGGTTTATAGCTTGTTCAAGAGTCAGTAGCAGTGGTAATTTACCCGGTAGTTTCAGTATTCGTTCGATAGCTAGTAGCCTAGGTTGAACCATAGCCAGTTTCATATCCTTCAGTCGCAGATCGAGATGCAGATAGAGATAGACAGAGCCATAGCTTACAGCCAAACCAAGTCCAGGAAAGGACCTCCAGCTTGGATGCCTGAAATAATATGATAATATAAATAAAATAGTCCTCTGGTAAGGAGGTCAACCCCACATTTTTACTCCATTCGATCAGGTAGGGCTACAGCTAGGGAAACTAATGGGTCACTGGCATCATTTACTGGTGCGGAATCAACTTGGTTAACTTGGGGGTGGATCCGGAATTGGATCTTTCACGAGGTTTTCAACGGGTGCTTTTGCTCGTTCAAGTGTCTTCGCCCATGCCGCTGGTGCTGGTGATCAAATGCCTTTGCCTATTATGTTACTGGTACCCACACAGTCTATGCCTTTGCTCTTGGAAACTGCTAGGTAATAAACAACAGGCTTACGGGCTCTGCCTTTGCACTAGGTGCCTTCGCTGGTGATGCTGTTGGTACTTTCCCAGATGTGGGGTCACCTGGTTAAATGGATTCAACTGAAACATCTGCATCTCAATAGCATCTGGACATGTTTCAAGAAGTCTAGTTCTGGCTGCTGGTGTTCTCTTATTTGGTGTTCCCACATCTGTGAGTGTTCCTACTTTTTAACCAGGAAGTGAGTACAGTTATCAGAAAAACGCAATGCTTAGGTAATTATATAGAACTGAATCTGCTGGATATAGGTATGTAAGGGGTGCTTCTTGCTTCGTTGCGAGTGAAACTGCTGGCTTTGATACTGCTAGGTCTCTATACTAGCACAACCACATAATTGTGGCTGATCAACGCTGAAAGGCTGATAAGATGAAAAGAATCTTTAAAAGAATATATTAAATTTTATTATTGATTAACAAATAAACGGTTGAGCTTCATTTATGTGGTGTTAATATTTTAATTTATGTTAATCACTTACTTGGCAATCAGTTAGCTATCAAAGTAATTTTTAAATATGATTAGATAAATGTAAAAAAGAAACACATTAAGCACTAAACCCCTATTAAATCTGTCCATTGTCAATAGGTGTACGCCTTTCGGCGTAATAAATCTGTGGGTAACGGCTCTCGATCTGCATATGGATCAACGTCTTGTTTTCGAACTAACGAGGATGTTGGTCCAACTGCTAGATAAACTGAAATCGCTTTTGCTTATGTTGGCCCTCGGGACATGAAATCGATTCCATATGGATAAACGACACCATGGACACCAGATATGGTAAATAAACCAACCAACACCTATCTACAGTATCATGGAGGGTGCACGAACCTATACTAATACATATTGATACATACGGAGACACAGGGCGGCATACAGAAAGGCAGACGTCAAAACGACGAGATATGGGGCTACCTTACACAGGCGTAGGAAAAGCTACAGAGGTATAGGCATAGGAAAAGGTGGAGGCATAGAGAGCACAGATAAGGATAGCATGTGCAGTGGAAGCATATCCATCGGGTTTAGACCAAGTTACATATCCTCTGGTTCAATATCTAGTTTCAGTCAATCCACTAGCATCCTCGCCAGTTTTAGCATATCCAATTGTAGTTCGTTACCTGGGGGATCGAGATAGAGATCCAACAGCCATTGATTCAGTTCATTCGGAACCAGAAGCATCAAAGCGAGTATATTCACCACCATCAGTAGGAGTGGCAATAGATTTATATTTAGAACATTCAAAAGCAAAGCCAAAAGGGGTAGTACTTTCTTTCACATGTTTACTCGGGCAATGCAGTCTTGAACGATTATTAAGTAGTCGCGATAGATAAGTAATTGGTGTTTATTCATTGGTCAAGTTATATCCTGCAAATGTAGAGCCCATTTGAAAGCCAACATTTCGCCCAACAGTATCCCTTCCAGGTGGAGAGCCAGACCCAACAACGAGGGAAAAGATGGATGCAGCTGATTCATTCGTCAAGGATCGTTGAGGATCCATACGTGCCCATCATGCATGCCGCCATAATCGAGTTACAGACACAACATGCGGACTCATGCAGGGAAATACACCCCACCATGCTAGAGACAGAGAGGGATACCTATAGAGCACTCCCGATAAGCTCAAATGCCTAAGAGCCACTATACATCTTTAGGGAAAATAAATAGAACCTGATTATCTATGTCAGAATCGTGTGTAGCCGTAAAGTCCATACCCACAACGCTTTCTGTCCTAAGCATGCATCCACACCCGCCCCTATCTGTCACCTCGCTATCTGTGCACCTGTAATTCCGCCTAGATAAATTTAAAGCACCTCTATACATGGCCACCAGAGACAATTGCAAGCGCTATGTCGTACCATCATAGGTAGGGGTTTTACTTGTATAATAAGCAAAGACAATAAAGGCAAAAGTAGCAGCATGGGCATAGACATCACCATCAAAGGCAGAGGCTTCTTTGGCTGCAGCAAGGGAAGTTTACCACCCGCACCACCAATTGCAAAGGCCTAGACAGCCTTAGCATAAGTGGCTATTGACCCAATGGTTGAACCATTAGTCTTACCGGTAGCAGAGTAAAAAACAGACATAAAGGGAGCATAGGTTGTTATATACAAGAATTCAATTCGTGCTGGATCAAACTTGTGCATTAACAGAGAGAGCCACAGATACAAATCAAATCAGTTGACGCGGGCAAGGATTTGGATGTGCACAGGTATCCATGATAAGATAAGATTCGATCTTTCTCTGCGCTCCTTCAGCATGGACGTCGGGGATAACAAAGCGTAGTCAAAGTTGCCCCAATCAATGATACTACTGCTCGCAATACTGAGCAGTTACTGATCTGATTCCTATTCACTACTACAACTGCAACACCTGTGCAAGGGAGATTGTTCGTCGACGCCTAACGGGGCCCTCCCAATTGGATGAAATCTCTTGGAGAGTGTGAGCCCGAGTCACCAGCGACTATTGCGATTCCCTCTAACTGCGCCAACAACTTCACGTTTCGTTTCCCCTCTTGCTTCAAAACTCACCGTCAAGAATCGGTGATTTGAATCCATTCTCTGAGATTTGGGAAGAGTAGCCGACCTAATCAATCTGCTCTTACGAGACCCAGGAAGAGTAGTCGACCTAATCAATCTACTCTTACAAGACCTAGTAGGAGTAGCCAACTCGGTCAATCTCCAGGTACCTAATGCACGAGTAATTCACTTTTCATTGATCAACCAATGGCTATAATGACCTCCTCGAATTGTTAACATCAATTTGTTGGAGATCGATCGGGCTCTAGCATTTGCAATTGGCTGGAATTGGTTAGATCCGGGTCACAATCCGTATCAACTAAGTTGTTGGCCTGCCGGCCTACCTACACTCCAATAGCAGTGGATTCCTCTTGTTGATTGGAAACTCTTGCCAGGTTCACTTGTAATGTATTTAATCCCACCTAGATCTTTCTGCAATTGAGCTAATTGTCCTTTGAGCATTGCTGCCTCTTTCTCTGGAGGTCGTTCATTACCTTCTCGGGTTCCTTCTTCAGATCTTTTCACTTCTGAGGTCTCGTTTATGTAGTGGACCAATTAGTTTACATACCACCAAGCCCGCCTGCCCTTTTTGATTCACATAATGACAGCTTCTGCAGCAGCTGATGCGACTGAATCAGCTACTTTCTATTTTGTACCAACTCTCGGTAATTGTTTACCTTTACCTGCTGCATCGAACACTAGATCACAGGCTTCTGATAAAGAACGAGCAGTTCGAGTCGGATTTCAAATATGAACTCTACTTAGCTAGAGAAAGTATTATGGCCATCGTGTTACCTCCTGCGAGATAGCTCCCAATCCGTCTTCGCTTCAAGCCCAAAAGAAAAGGACAGATTAAATATAGAGTGTCGTCGGGTTCATTAAGAAAAGAAAGATGGGAACAAGTAGTCTTTCTTTTGCGAACAAAAGTGACAAAATCTAGTAAGTCGGGACGAAACCCCAAAACTGAAGACCTAAGACAGTAACGTCATTCCGTCCGACCACTAGGAGGGTAGATCATTGTGTCAGGGCCCCGTAGCGATCAATAGCTCACATGTTTGAATATTTGAATTAATGGTAAGGGACCAGGGCAGCAAGGAGCTACAGAAGTTTAGCCACGGCCGTGATCCCTTCCTCCCTAAGAGATCATGTCTCAATATCTTTTGATGGATATAGACAGGTGTCCCCTTGCCTTGCGAGGCACGCACCCTATCTCTTAGTGTACCAACCGGGGATCCACTCCCTAAGATTAGAGTACCACATCCTCAAATAAAAGGCTCAGAAAATATAAGAGTTGCAGGGCGACTTGTCTAATTGTCTAAGTGAGTCTAATTTGAGCAAATCTCTCGTGGTTCACAGCACCTTTTCCTTTGGGGCCCTGCTCCTCTTCCTATCAATGAATAAAAGGGACGAATCGATCGATAGTCAAGTCTTGCCTTACTAAATTCTATAATTTACAAATAAGGCTTTATATAGGTATTGGACTGTTTGCCTACTTGGAACATCTTATCTTAGACCGAGTCATTTTACTAGTAGAAGAGTAAGAAGTCATCCATTCTTGCGTACTGGGAGAGATGTTGAATCCGTGGCTTTGGTTGGACTGTTCATTGGTGGGAATGTTCGCTCAACCTTTCCCCGTCAGTAGCAAGAGCAAGCAGGAAGACAAAGTAAACTGCTTCTGTGAACATCTTGTGAAACCTTCTATTCCCTGTCCACTCAGTCCAAAAAGAAAAGAACCCGAACCTACAGTCTGGGAACGAAGGGCAGGAAAGAGGTTGGACTGTCTGTTCAACCTTTCCCCGTCAACTCAGTCTGGGAACCAACCTCTATGAGATGTTTGAAGTAGGCCAGGAAAAATATAGGGTTTACCGGTTTATAGGTTGGACTGTCTGCTTGGATCGTAGAAATAAATATGTTCACAAGTAGGGAGAGTTGAGCCCCTTCTCTATGAGAGGAACAGATTGTTAGGATAGATCAACCACTTTGCTCGCTTGCTGGCTGCCTTGTGGCTCACTTGCTTGGTTCCTTGTCAACACAACCGGCTTACAACAGAAGATCAAGGATGGGACTAACGCCCCTATATCTGACGATAGGAAATGTGAAATTCTTCGTGCTCTTGCTACAGTGAAACGATCTTCTTCTGATCTGGTCTAGGAATGACTATAATGTGCTTCAGTTCCTTATCATGTTGTTCAGTTTGCTTAACTCCCTATGCAATCTCGTAATGTTCCTCGCCCACAATCCAAGGTTGGAGCATAGTGTTTAATCTAAAGGTGAGGATTGTTAACATTCAACAACATCTTAAACTTATTCCGACAGGGACAGGAATTGAATTTGGCTTCGCCCTTCAGCGCCTCCCATTTCAGTACTAATAGTTGGCTGATGACCCACAGTGGAACCCAAGGCTTGGGCTGATTTGGTTCCTCCCAGTGGGGATAACAGTACAAAGTAATAGAAGAAAGCGATAGCAGGGGCACCCCAATATAAGATGTTTGAAGTAGGCAGTTTCTTCCTTATCATTCCGTTCTGTTGGGCCCTAGACATGATGTTTAAAGTAGTCGTTGGAAAAGCTTTCAACTCACCGCCAGTAGCAAGTCCATGAAGACCAAACCAAGTCAACCAGTCAACTGACTGTTTTCCTACTTGGAACATCTCAGTCCGGGTTTGTTTCCCCGTCAACTCAGTCCGGTCCTTCTCTTTCCCGTAAACTCATCCATTAGCTCCTTCTCTATAAACTCCATCCGGGAACGGTAGATTTGTTTCTTCCCGGTTGTACTGTCTGCTCAACCTTTTCCTGTTCACTCAATCTGGGTGAGAACATCTTGGTTTTACGGCGGGGCAGAAATGAAGCATGGGTCTTGAGCTTGTGAACATCTTAGTTTGTAGATGGATATTGTTCCAGTTTATTTCCAACTCTGTTTGCGAAGGAACAAAGGTTCGTAGAATGAAGGGAGTGTACAACTGGGGGTGAGGAAGAAGGATCTGACTCATCCAATTCTTCTGATTCTTCGTCAGAGTCAGGAATCTTGGGTTCTTTCTTGTCAGCTTTGCTCGGAACTACCTTGAATTGTTTGCTTGGAACAACGACAACCTTTCCCAACCAGTGTTAGCTCTTGTATGCTGCTCGAAGCTCCTTCGCTTCGCTTGGGATTTCATTCCTTGTTGAGTACTCGGAAGTTATGATTGAGTGCGTAGAAATGATCAAGCAGAAGAAGGAATCGTTAGAAAAGTTCAAGTAGAAGAAGGAATTGTTAGATCCCAAGCAAAGCGAAGGGGTACACCCAGTTCACTTTATGTGGTTTTTGCTTCTATAATTGATAAGGCAAGACCTTACTAAAAAAAGAGTTTTCCTTCGCTATAAATATCTCACCTGGAAGCCCTGCTACTACTGTTAACTTATTCGGGAATCTCTGGATCTATGCTTATTTTTCACTCCCCGAAGCATTTCGTCGCTTGCTACGCCCTTCCTCATCTTTGGGTGCCTAGGTACTATTTTAGCCCCAGCCTTTTCCCATTTGAACCTCGTCGTTGAAGGCTATGCCATCCTAAGGTGCTGCTAAATGGAAGGATCTTATACTCACTCATACACTGAGCAACAGGTGCGTCTATTTTGAAACACCTTGATTTCTTCTTGTGCGGCTCACTACCGGGCATGCACTCACTAGGCATTCAATATACGAGGCCCAACCTTTATATACGTAATTATGCAACTACCTTTCACTCATGCAATCACCAATTCTATGGGTTTTGTTTCCTAACTGAGAGCCACTTATTTTTATATGTAATTATGTAAGTGCTTCTCACTCGTGCAATTACCAGTTTGACTGGTTCTATTTCCTTAACTGAGAATCGTTATTTATATATGTAATTACGCGACTCCATAGATATTTCTTACCATACTTACCTCATCCGCCCTTCCTTATTTCCTTTCCCCCTCTCCTTAATATTAATAACCCTATTCTTGATCAATAACACTATAAATAAATAACAACAAACAAGAACCGCTCGGAAGAGAAAGAGATTTTGGGAGAGCCCAGACCATATTATTGATGGGAGAGCACGAGAGAATCGATCTTTAAGAATACGCAAAGCCTGTAAATCGTACCTCTGTTAATCAACCAATAAACTATGAATTATGAATATAATACTTGCTTATAGATTCTGTTTTGTTTGGGCGGGAGGATGTTCAAATACCTCTCGCTAGTATATTCGTTCTTAAGCTTGGACCATTTCTTTTCCTTTTTTCTTGCAATAGTAAGGTGCTTATTTTACAAATACTTAATATAATAATTGCAACTGAATCTATCATTTTCTTTCACTAAAGACGATGGTGAAACTATAGCTTGATAGGTCGGCTTTCAAACGGGCTTTCGAACAAGGAGAGATGCAGCCAGCCGGAGCTATTATATTCAAGAACGAATGTTGCGACAGCTTCTTGGTCAATTGGCTTCATGGGGTAAGCTAGGTCTCTATCTCCATCTGTAATGGGGTAACCCACACACTCTTTATCTGTATTTGCGCCAGGCGAGGATGCTTCCTTTGCTACTGGTCCTGCAGTCCTTGTAGATATTGAGAAAATACAATATCACAGGCACAACAAGATAACTGCAAAGACCAACAACCTTCTACAAAAAAGAGAATGATCTATTAGATCTTCTTGCTAATTACATTGAAGATCTCCTCTATTTATAATAGGTTGAGAGGAGACAACATTGAAGAAGGTAGATGGATAACTCTCTCATGAAGTAATGAGACAAGTAGATGGATGGGATAAGTCAAAAAAGCACATGGTGATTATCCATAAACAGCCAAAAAAGGATGACATGACATACCTATCTAAGTAAAATATACCTATCTAAGTAAACTTATACATCAACACCCTCCCATAAGTGCAACTTAGGGAAGTAAAAAAACAAAATATATGAATCATGGATACGAACTTACCAATGTATCCAATACAAACTCTCATAAGTGGAGAAAAGGAGAAAACCCGTAGGAAAAAAACTACTCCCCTAAAGAGAGAAAACAACAGAAAATAGGAGGTCTTAAGGTAACCCCCCAGAGACAACTTCTTTGACCCCAAGCATCAATCGTAGCTGTAGAAAGCGAGGTGATTCCAAAGGTTTAGTGAAGATGTCAGCAACTTGCGCTTCAGTAGGCAAATACTCCAGGTTGAGAACACCATCCTGGATGAGTTGGCAAATGAAGTGCATGTGGATCTCAATGTGTTTGGTCTGTTGATGTTCCACTGGGTTGCGAGAGATGTGTATGGCACTCTGATTATCACACCAAAGAGTGGTGGGACGATCCTGCTGAATGCAAAACTCTGTAAGGATTTGTCGAAGCCAAAGAACCTCCTGACTTGCAAGAACTGCAGCATGGTACTCAGCTTCCGCAGAGGATAAAGAAATTGCAGATTGCTTTTTACAAGACCATGTAATAGGTGCGGAGCCAAGACAATAGACAAAGCCAGATATGGACTTTCGATCATCAACCGAACCAGCCCAATCAGAGTCAGTGAATCCCACAAGCTGAGAGGCACTAGAAGAGTACTAAATACCAAAATTGGTAGTACCCTGAATGTACCTCAGAATGTGTTTAGCTGCCTTCCAGTGACTCTCATGAGAATCTTGAGAGAACCGAGAGACAAGTCCTACTGCAAAAGATATGTCATGACGTGTATGAGTCAGATACAACAAACTCCCAATCAATTGTGGATACAATGAAGGATTAATACGTGGTGATAAGCAACTAGCAGAAAGTGTGACTCCTGACTGAAATGGAGTAGGAGCAGGTTTACAATCAACCATGCCAAAGCGCTGAAGTAAATCAAGTGCATACTTCTGTTGATAAATGGAGATTCCTTCAGAAGACTGAAGAACCTGGAGACCAAGAAAATAATGTAGAAGCCCCAGATTTGTCATATCAAATTGTCCCATCAATGCTTGTTGAATACTCTGAATCATAGATGAAGAACTCCCAGTGAGAATTAAATCATCCACATACGAAACCAAAATCAAGAGATCAGTTCCATGCTTCTGAGTGTAAACTGTAGGATCAGAATGACAACGATCAAACCCAGAAGAAATCAGAAAACTATCCATCTTCTCATACCAAGCTCGAGGATCTTGTTTGAGACCATAAAGAGAACATATGAGCCTACAAACAAGAGAAGAATCCTGCACATAACCAGGGGGATGCTCCATGTAGATTTCCTCATCTAAGTTACCATGTAAAAAAGCGCTCTTTACATCCATCTGGTAGACTAACCATCCTTGCGAAGCAGCCAGAGAAAGAACAAGGCGTATAGAATTAATCTTGGCAATAGTGGCAAAGGTCTCAGAGTAATCAATCCCTTCAACTTGTGAAAATCGCTTGGCCACAAGACGTGCCTTATGCTTGTCAACAGAGCCATCTGCTGCATACTTGGTTTTATAGATCCATTTACAGCGAACTAGCTTTCTTCCCTTTGGAAGAGACATGAGATCCCATGTGTGATTCTTCATCATTGAAGAATACTCCTCTGTCATGGCAGCATCCCACTCAGGTATGCCAACAACATCAGAAATTGTTGTGGATCATTTGAGATAGTATGACTCAAGAAAGAGACACCTATTGTTTGTGATTGAATAGGGGAAGAGGCTGAGGCTGAATAGCTGAAATCAGTTGGCTCATAGCCATACCTRTCAGGCCTCTTTCTCTCACGAAGGCTCCTCCTGAGATGCAGTTCTTGATCAAGTTGTTCATGTTCTTGATCAATTTGTTCATGTTCAAGATCAATTTGTTCATGATGCTCATGCTCCATTGCTGCAGGTGGTAGATTTTCTTCTGGTTGATGTTGAACTTCAAAAGGTTCATCGTCATTTTCTAAAGCAAATTCAACACAATTGTCTACATGATAATTTGAAGATGGAGAAGGATTTGATGTGGGGTTGAATCCTTCATCAAAACGGACAGCTCATCGAAAAAAGACTTTTTTAGTAATAGGTTCAAATAACCTATATGCTTTTATGTCCTCACAATAACCAACGAATATTAATGGTTGGTTTTTCTTCTCCATAGCTTTGCGTTTTTCAACTGGTATTAAGGCCCATGCTGGACTGCCAAATACTCTAAAAGCAGAGACATCAGACTTAACATGGCTCTAAGCTTCCTCTGGAGTCTTATGCAGTACTGCCCGATGAGGCATCCTATTTTGAATGTAGTTTGCACAGTTTACTAGTTCAGCCCAAAAGGAGGGTGCCATGTTCTTGGATTGAATCATACAGTTTTCCATTTCTTTTAGCGTTATGTTCTTTCTTTCAGCAACACCATTTTGCTGAGGGTTGTAGGGAACAGTGAGCTGATGTTGAATGCCATGTTCTCTACAAAAATCGGTGAATCCCTAATTGACATACTCCCCCCTATTATCTGTGCATAGTTTCTTGATAGAAAGAGATGACTGCTTCTCAACAAAAGCCTTAAAGTTCTTAAAAGTAGCAAGGACCTCACTCTTGTACTTAAGAAAGTACACCCAAGAGTGACATGAGAAGTCATCAATGAAGGTGAGTGCATACTTAGCTCCTGAAAATGAGCAAGTTGGAAATGACATGAGATCGCTATGTACCAACTCAAGAGGTGTTGTAGCATGCCATGCTTTTCCTTTAGGAAAAGGATCTTGATGTTTTTTTCCAAGGACACAACCTGGACAAACTCCATCAGTACAAGAAACTTTAGGAAGACCAAGCACCAATTTTTGGGTACTTAACTGCTGCAGATATCTGTAGTTGAGATGTCCAAATATTTCATGCATAAGCTTACTCAAAGCATCAGCATGTGCAATGAAAGAAGAACCTAAGGAAGACTCAAAAGAAACAAACTTATAAAGACGAGAACTATGATCTACTTTTCCAGATGTAACAACAATGTCTGGATTTTGTAGTTCTCGGATGATTACATCATTAGGAGAAAACTCTACTATTTTCCCATTACCAGAATGACAAATCTGATATATAGAGAGAAGATTTGCAGAGATGTGAGGAACAATAAGAACATCATTAATGCACCCTTTATCTAACTGCACTGTGCCAGATCCAAGAACATCCAGCTGTGTAGAGTCTCCAACTGCAATCTGTGAAATGCTACATTCAGATGTAGAAGCC
>JZKD02S1673381.1:55666-70730 GCA_000966675.3 Picea glauca
CCACCGTAGTCCTATTACTACATGCCATCTTCCTTGTCCTACATACTCGTTACCTAATTAAATTCTTCCCCCTAATCGTTAACCACCCTGTAACAACCCCGTGCCATAACAGACACCTATTGTACACCTTAAAACCTCATTTCACCTCATGTTACACCATTTTCTGATACAGACACTGTGGATACCATGCCAAACCAAGTTGCCAAGTTAACCACCATGACCTCTCACTGTCAACATGCGTATTTTCCCTGGGTAATTACATTTTCACTATTATTTTTCCACAAGCTCTATCAATTATGGCCCTTAAGGACAAATCTCTAGATACATCTGAGAACCCAATACTTCCCCCTCCTATCGACCTGGACCACATCCCTTTGGCAGAAAAAGATTACAAAATCACATATCCGAAGTGAAAATTAGACTTCTTTGAATTTCACTCATGCCTAAAGGACATTTTTCTGGACTAGAGTGACGAAATTGGACTCTGGGAGTCCAATTTTCCTCTGTACATGTTCCCTCAAACTCACCATTTCCCTGAATTTGGTCTCAGATGTCAATCTCGCTATTTTCTCGGCCAAAGGTCCATTGCCTCCTCCTCAGGTGAAATATTGTTTACATTCACCTCCGAAGCCATCAACCAGATGTTGTAGATCCCTAGAAATGACTCAGTTGTCCCATTGATGCAGACCCCCTTCCATCCTTGGGCTGCATGAGTTGCCGGTCTCTGGATCTTTCTGTCTTCTGAGTCGGATTGACTCTTTGATCTCCTAATCGAACCCGAAACAAATCTACATAGGTCCCTTTTTCCTCTTTAGGTGCAATTTCTGTGAATATCCACACCCTCTGTCTGTGCACTCTTAAATTTTCGGGCACTAGCTCCTTTACACTAGCCGCTTCCTTTAATATGTCCCTAGTCTATAACCTTGTGAAACTATGCGATTGAGGGCATGGGAAAGATTGGTTTAGACCAACCCACTTTTTGCCCCGCAATTCACCTCCAGCTGCAACATATCCCTTCGTTGAAACAGTGGATGAAATTGCGGCCTGCTCAAAAAATATTATCTTTTGAGCTTGTCCTGGCCCCTTAATTCCCCACCATCGATCTTCAACCTATCGATGCTAATTCTCGATAAATGATTGTTATTGAATATTTACCTGTCTCTAGCCAACTATCTAATCAACAACCTCTTCTCCCTTCATGCACGATCTTAGACCTTCATGATCTATCACCATGTAACTCCCCTCTAAATCAACGGCTGTCGTTGATTTTGGCTTTCCTATCTTCAGGAGTTTTGACTCTCAAACTTTCACTTCCTCAATATAGAAATATTCCAGAGTGAAAGATTTGTTGCCACCTGTCTCCCTAAACCTACGGCTAGGATTCCCTTTGTGAATCCGGCCTTCACGGATCTCGATTCTCAAATTCTCGCCTCTGCTGAATGGGTATCTCCTGGAGTGGAAGATATTCTGATGCGTGTCTCCCCAATCAACGGCAGTGCTCCTGCTTCGGGACTTTGGCCTCCTCAATCAGATCGATGGTCCTTCCTCTCCCTCCTCGATCAACGATCCATATCTTCTTTGGGTCTTCGGACCTGTCCTTCCTCCGCTTTCCTCCAGAGTCCTAGATCTGGTGCCACGTGTCCTCTTTCGCATCGACGACTCTCGTCATTTCTGATATTTCTACCTTCAACGTTCTCAAATCTCAACAACCACAATTCTCCGAAGTGAAATCTTCCAGAGTGTTGGATCTTCTGAGACTTGTCCTCTCTTGATCCAATGGTTGTTTAATGGCTATCTAACAGAGTGAATCTCTGTCCTCCATGTGTCCCTTTGCATATCAACGATCCATGTTCTCCTTTTGGGATCAACGACCCTTAACCACTTTGGCCTTCGGTGCTTCAGAATTTTCTAAAACTTCTTTCCATAAAAACCCCAGAGTGGAATCCTTCGAAGTCCACGATCTGGTGACACCTGCCCTCTTCCATATCGATGGCAAGTGTTCACTTCGTATGTTCAGGATTCGACGATGTCAAACCTTTCTCCTTCGCGTTCTCCCAGAGTGACTTCACTCAAAATTCATGATCTCTCGCCATGTGCCCTCCTAGATCTAACGGTCCATATTTTCTTCGGCTCTTTGGGCTTAGGTGATCTCAGTTCTCAACTGAAACCTCACTACCACTTACTCGGAGCTCGCAATATATTGACAAGTGTCCCATTTCAGATCAACATCTCTTGGCTCTTCATCTCTTTGGGCTTCGGGTGTTTCGACCTTCTGTGCACTCATTCCTTTCATAATGCCTTCACAAGAACTTGATGGATTTCTTCCACGTGTCCTCCCAAATGATGGATGGTCCCAAATGACTTTGGGACTTCGGGACTTTTGTGAGTCCACCCTCCTACATGTACACAAAGTGTTAAAGCTCACACACCTTCTTGTGATAAGACAACGTATGATCCTCTGCACTCAAATCCAACGCTTGAGATCTATTTTCCTCCTCTACGCTTCCTTATTTCACTAGATGTTGATCTAACGGTCTAGGCTCCTTTACCACAACCAATCTGATGGTTTTTTTCGCTCCTCCTCCTGAGCTTCCACCTTCTCCCGACTTGGAAGATTTTGAAAGTGTTCAAATCTTCTTTTTGGTATTTGAACTTTCTCCCGCAAACCCGACCTCTAGGTCTCGCCTTTGTGTTTGAAAACTCTATCTCTCCCGAGATTTTGGACTTGGCATAAGCCCATCTCTTACGCTCTCTTTGCGGTATCTCTTCTAATATTTAGGACTTATAATAAGTCTGTAACTCATGCACTCCTTGTGTTATTCCTTCTGAGCTTGATCTCCTCAAAGATTTTGATCTCCCATGCACTCCTTGCATTTTTGGGATTTCGTCAAACTCAGATCCGAAGGATTTCTTGAAAATAAATACTTCTCTCCCTCTTGGAGTTCCCCTTGCTCGATACACACCTTGTAGAGCTTCTTCTACAGAGTATTCAGTAACTTTGTTCTTCCCAAACTCAAAATAGATTTCTTCCTATGCACACTTGCACTCACTTGATACCTTCTTAGCAGAGCTCTACAGAGTTCTTAGTAACTTTGCTTCTCTCTAAATTCGACAAAGATTTCTTCCTATGCACTCCTTACACTTTTTCTGATGAAGGTTCAATGATATCCCTCCTGAGTTGTCCTTGAGGTTTACCCTCCCCTGTCAACGCACTCCTTGCGGAAAGTGTGCACTCCTTGCATTCGATAAATCTAAGACGAGAAACAATTGAAACTCATACAATACTTCACCTGTTCATACATTCAAACATGAATGACATATAAAAGCATAAAAATTAATACGAATACATAAACACACCATATGCAGGAAAAACTGATTTTCTATTATGTTCGAATGTCTATATAGATGTTTACAGAAACTGGACTGCAACAGAGTCCCAGTTCCCTCAAGCTCTCTCTCAAAACTATTCTACCTCCTAAGTCTCCTAAGACTCTCTACCCAAGATCTCTCTCTCAAGTATCCTAATTACAAAAGAGGGATCTACACACTTATCCTCTTCACCAACTTAGTGTTTTCATTGCCTCAGTTATGACACCATACTCCTATGGCTCATTCCATAAATGAATGTTTAGACCTGACTACGATCTAGACCTGCTACAGGCAACCATTTAAGGCAACCCTATCCACTACCTGTACAAAGGTATGGCCTGACTCTTACAACCTTACAACATGAAAATCCATATCGAATCATATTTCAAATTTTAAAAATGGGAGGGTCGATGACTCTCCCTTTCTCCATTGCGCGTCTATGTGTTGGTGTCCTGGCACATTTGTTGAGGTGGAGTGATGCTCCTGCATCATAATCCATTGCTAGGAAAAAAATGATCTCCTGCTCATGAGCTCCTCTTCTCCAGTGTTGAAATATTCCTAGATCCCAAACTCTTCCTTGGAGTTGTCCTCATGCTCCTCTCTAGCTATGTTGTTGCTGTTGTTGTTACTTCTTCTTCTCCTTCTTCCCTGCTGCTATGGCAGGCTTTCCTCTGTTCATCTTCTCTTTGTTGACTGCTTCTTGCATTGACCTCAACATCAGCTTCCTGATCTCCTCTATCACTTTGTCCAGCTGCTGTAGTGGTTGGCTCTTCTTATGCAGTCTTCTCGACTGCAAATATTCCTTATTAGTGGGTGGATTGAATTTATCCCCCTTGCTACTTTCCCCATCTCTTGTGGCCTTATCTTGCCACCCTACTGAAAAATTCTGTTCTGCAGTTCCATTGCTGAGATGCTGCTCAGTTTCTCCTTATGACAACTTTGCTTCTGCCAGTTCTCCTGTTGGTATATCTCCAGCTCCCTCCAACCATTCTACGGGTTGGTATGATTCTCCATATGATTCCAATTGACTTGTCATATGTGCAAGCTTTTCACCATTACCCTTCTCTATGGGGCTTCCAATTATTCATACAGATTAGTAAAATCCATGCTATCTGTTTCCTCTGTTGTTGTAGGCTCCAATGCTGCAGTCATCTCCTGTTCAACTTCCTGGCTAAAATATTTGGGCCATTCTTTTGAATGCTCCTACCCTTCTTCTGGGGTATACATCAATTTATTCTCCATTTCTTCCTCTTCTCGTTGGGTATCTTCTGATATCTTCTCTTTCATCATGACAGCCATCATTGGCTATCTTTCTTCTGTTGTTTTATCTGCAACAGATTCTCTAGCCTCGACTAGGTTGTTTGGTAGGAATATCCGAATTCCCCCAATGATCAAAATGCTCCTCTGATCCTCCTCTTGGATGGTGAGAGTGTTTAAATTCTCATCATATTCATTCAAATTTTATGCAAATCCACATGAATCTTCATCTATCATCACTCCTTGCTGACATGAACTCACTTCTGAACTCCTGAGACTTTCAGACAGTCTCGTTTCTTTCCATCTGCCCACCTAGAAATTTTGGATTTCTCTTGTTCCCATGTGGTAGTCTATGAGATCAACCGATCCCATCTCATTTCCCACATATCAATTTGAACTTTCAACACTTCTCCTCTGGCAACATACGAGACCTCCACCTGATGTATTTCCATTACCCACCTGGCAACTTGAAAGTCCAATTCTTCCCACTTGGAAATATGAATTTCCATTTTTGTCCTCTTGACATTCTATGAGATCCTCCAATTATCTCATTTCATTGCCCACCTGGAAATATGAAAATCCATCTCTATTCTCCTATCAGTTTATGAGATCTTTATCTGATCTCACCTCCTCCTCATCACTAAGGTGTCTCCCAATTTCTGGGTCACAGATGTAAACTAATTCTTCCTCTATGTAACTGAGGTTTTCGACATACCTCAACCACCTCTTTAACAACTGATGTTTTCCTCTGGTCAACAATCTCTTGACTGACCACTTCACCTTGTTCTTCATGGGTCACTCATACACCTAATGCGCTTTAGCATCTCGCTCCATTTTTAAAGTCAGTTGCTCCATCCTTTCTCTTATCTCACTAAGCTCCAGATCCATCTCTGGATTTCTCTTCTGCTTGCGGTCTTCTCTTCGACCACACCCATGTCCTTTAGTAGCCATTTTCACCTTCTACCTTCCCTCTTGGCAATCCTATGGATCACTCTACACCCAAGAGCATCCCCATCTTCTCTTACAGCTCACCTGGTTGTTTAAATGTTTGCTGCTACTTTACACATGCAACAACTTCCTTACAAAGCATCAATACCCTACACCTTCACCTACTGTCTACAGGAAAAATTTAACTTCTAATACCACTTGATGTTATCAGGTCATCTCCTTTCACCATCCCACCCTTTGCATGATCTCTGTAAAAACAATTATGGCCTCCTACTCTTTCTCTTTCATCTGAAATCTATAGACGAAATTCAAGCTCTGTCTCCTTTTGCCTGAAATCTACAGACAAAAATATCAGATCTGATATGACCTGGTATTAGAGTATATCCTTTCACCATCTCTCCTTTTACTACATATGTAGAAAAATAACAAATTTGTTCTCTGTCTCCTTTGTCTGTTATCTAGAAACAAAATTTGTCTTTGATACCACCTTATGCAGATCCCCTTCCCTCCCGGGGATGTGTGACCTTCCGGCCTCTGGATATTTCCTTATTCTTATTCAGATCGACTCTTCAGACTCCTAATCGAACCCAAAAAAAATCTACAAAGGTCCCTTTTTCCTCTTTAGGCGCAGGTCTTGTGAATACCCGCACCCTTTGTCTACGCGCTCTTCAATTTTTTGGTGCTATCTCCTTTACACTAGCCCCTTCCTTCAATATGTCCCTAGGATATAACCTTGCAGAAATATGCAATTGCAGGTGTGGGAAAGAGTGGTTTAGACCAACCCAATTTTAACCCTGCAATTCACCTCTAGCTGCCATGTATCCCTTCGTCGAAATAGTGGTTGAAATTTCGGCCCACTCAAGAAATATTATCTTTCGAGCTTGTCCTGGCCTCTCAATTCTTCCCCACCGTTGATATTCAACCTCTCGGCTCCACTTCTCGATCAATGTATGTTATCGAATCTTTACCTGTCTCTGGCCAACTTTCCAATCAGCGAGCTCTTCTCCCTTCACCCACGATCTCAGGCTTGCATGATCTATCTCCATGTAACTCCCCTCTAAATCAACGACTATCGTTGATTCCGGCCTTCGGGAGTTTTGACTCTCAAAATTTTGATTCCTCCATATGGAAATATTCCAGAGTGGAATATCTATTGCCACTTATCTCATTAAACCTACGACTAGGATTCCCTTCATGAATCCGGCCTTCAGGGATCTCAATTCTCAAATTCTCATCTCTGCTGACTGGGTATCTCTTGGAGTGGAATATCTGGTGACGCATGTCTCCCCAATCAATAGATTTTATCCTGCTTCGGGAATTTGGCCTCCTTAATCAGATCGATGGTCCTTCTGCTCCCTCCTCGATCAACGATCGAGATCTTCTCCAAGTGTTCGAACCTGTCCTTCCTCTGCTTTCCTCTGGATTTCTATATCTGGGGTCACGTTTCCTCCGCATTGACGAATATCTTCATTTCTGAGATTTCGGCCTTCGACGTTCTCAAATCTCAAGAACCACAATTCTCCGAAGTGAAATCTTCCAGAGTGCTAGATATTATGACACCTATCCTCTCTTGATCTAACGACTATTCAATGGATTTCTAATGGAGTGAATCTCCATCCTCCACGTGTCCCTTCGTATATCAATGATCCATGTTGTCCTTGTGGGATCAATGACCCTTAACCACTTCGGCCTTCGGTGCTTCAGAACTTTCTGAAACTTCTTTCCATAAAAACCCCGGAGTGGAATCCTCCAAATTCCATGATCTGGTGACACTTGTCCTCTTCCATATCGATGTCTATCATTTGCTTCATCTTTTTGGGCTTCAGTGATGTCAAACCTTTCTCCTTCACGTTCTCCTAGAGTGACTTCACCGGAAATTCATGATCTCTCTCCATGTGCCCTCCTAGATCTAACGGTCTAGCTTTTCTTCGACTCTTCGGGCTTCTGCGGTCTCATTTCTCAACTGAAACTTCACTACAACATACACATAGCTCACGATATGTTGACAAGTGTCCCTTTGTAGATAGAAGACTCTCGACCCTTTGACTCTTCAGGCTTCGGGTGTTTCAACCTTCTATGCGCTCGTTCCTCCCAGAGCGCCTTCACCCGAACTTGATGGATTTCTGCCACGCGTCCTCCCAAATGATGACTTTGGGACTTTGGTAATTTTGTAAGTCCACCCTCCTACATGTACACAAAGTGTTAAATCTCACGCGCCTTCTCGTGATCATATGATGGCTGATCCTCTGTGCTCAGATCCAACGCTTGAGATCTGTTTCCTTCTTCGCGCTTCCTTATGTCACTGGACATTGATATAATGGTCTAGGCTCCTTTACCACATCCAATCTAATGGTTGTTTTCACTCCTCCACTTGAGCTTCCACCTTCTCCCGACTTGGAATATTTTGAAAGTGTTCAAATCTTTTTTTTGGCCTTTGAACTTTCTCCAGCGAACTCAACCTCTGGGTCTTGCCTATGTGTTTGAAAACGCTATCTCTCCTAATATTTTGGACTTGGCATAATTCTGTCTCTTACGCCGTCTTTGTGTTATCTCTTATGAGATTTAGGAATTAGAATAAGTTCATCACTCATGCACTCCTTGCGTTATTCCTTCGGAGCTTGATCTCCTCAAAGATTTCGATCTCCCATGCATTCCTTGTGTTTCTGGGATTTTGTCAAACTCATATCCAAAGGATTTATTGAAAATAAATACTTCTCTCCCTCCTGGCATTCCCCTTTCTTGATACACACCTTGCAGAGCTTCTTCTACAGAGTATTCAGTAACTTTGTTCTTCCCGAACTCAACACAGAGTTCTTCATGTGCACACTTGCACTCGCTTGATGCCTGCTTGGAAAAGCTCTACAGATTTCTTAGTAACTCTGGTTCTCTCTGTACTCAACAAATATTTCTTCCTTTTCACTCCTTACACTTTTGTTGATGAAGGTTCAAGGGTATCCCTCCTGAGATTTCCTTTAGGTTAACTCACCTCTATCAACGCACTCCTTGTGGACCGTCTGCACTCCTTGAACTCGGAAAATCTAAGATGAGAAACAATTGAAACTCATACAATACTTCACGAGTTCATACATTCAAACATGAATGACATATAAAATCATAACAATGAATAAAAATACATAAACACACCATATGCAAAAAAAAACTGCTTTTCTATTATCTTTGTGTGTCTATACAGATGTTTAGAGAAACTGGACTGCAACAGAGTCCCAACTCTCTCAATCTTTCTCTCAGAACTATTCTACCTCCTATGTCTCCTAATACTCTCTACCTGAGATCTCTCTCTCAAGTATCCTAATTACAAAAGAGGGCTCTATGAGTTTATCCTCTTCACCGCCTTAGTGATATCATTGTCTCAGTTACGGCATCATACTCCTACAACTCCTTCCATAAATGAACATCCATACCTGACTACAATCTAGACCTTCTATAGGAAACCATTTAATGCAACCCTATACACGACCTGTACAAATGTATGGCATGGCTCTTACAGCCTTACAACACAAAAATCTGTATTGAATCATATTTCAAATTTTTAAAATGGGAGGGTTGGTGCCTCTCCCTTTCTCCATTGTGTGTCTGTGTGTTAGTGCATTTTCTGAGGTGGAGAGATGCTCTTGTATCACTCATTTTCCATTGAATCCCTAAACGACCTATACCAAAAACTCACTTTCCCCCAAAGATCCTAGATATTTGAGATTTTCCTCCCAGAAGATGCCTAATTGCCCAAAAAGAATCCACCTTACTCATCTTCCATCTTCACTGTCAAATCCAACCATATCATCTCTATGATTTCTTACTTGTTATTTTATTACTCATATGAATGGGTAGATGAGCCTATTTTAGGATTTCTATCCATATTTTCCACTGAAGAAAGAGTTTCCATTAAATTTAGTTTCAATCATTTTCCGGCTGATAATATTCATGATCAGTTATTCAGGTTTCCAACTGAAGGGATGTTCAAATACTCTTCAGTTTTGGTGTACATGTTTTTATTTTTTTAGTCATACATGTTTCCCAATGTGCTTTAGAAATTAAAACAAGAAGGCAACCCACAACCAGTGACATCATGAACCTCATTATTGAGGAAAAATTCAAGAGAGTTCAACTTCAAGGACTACATAGATCAATTCATTCATCCATTTGTTTGTATGTTGAACAATAGTACAAAGCCAAGGATCAATGAAGAAGTTTAGATGGTCTTGCACCTATCTGATCAAGATAAGATAGGGATTGGTATTTATACCAAAACCATACACAAATAAGAGTATATGGGTGTGAGTGGTATCCTTACAGATTGCCCAAATACCTCCCAGTGAGGATTTTTTCACTAGAATATATAAGGACAATGGTGAATTTAGATGAAATTCACTTTGTTGTAGAAAAAATTAAGTCCCAACTTAGAATCAAGACTCATATTGGTTCTTTCATCTGCAACAATAGATCAACGGGAGAAGAAGCATATAACCTATTAAAACAAACAAGGTTTCCTCTGAGTTCCACTTGGGCATATGACCCATTTAGTGTCATCTCTGAACTCAGAATCAAACAAAGGATCACCCCTTATGTTCACATAAAGAGGCTAGAGGTGGAGAGATACATGAACCAACAAGAGTGGAAAGAAAACACATTAGAAGAACCAGAGGATAAACCTGCCCCTGTAACTGCTTCACATACTAACACACCCAAAAATCAAGTAGAGAAGAGATCAAGGAAGGATGTTTCTTCTTTAGTCACATAGGTATCAGTTGAGGATTTCCAGGTTTACAGATAGAGGGCCAAAACCATTCATACAACATATTTTCTCAAGGAGGGAAAAATGTAGTCCACCATAGTCTTAGAGGGACCACACTCTTCAACCCATTCAGACAATCAATTTACAGTTTCTACATCATCACCATCTTCTCAAATAAACCCAAACACTACTCTGACAACTGAATCAGCTCATGGGAAAACAAAGTCAAACATTTTTGACAAATATAAATAGATCAAGCAAAGAAATGATCTTCTCAAAAACAACACCTATGCTTAGTTTTGGAAGCAAACCTCCAATGCTCAACATAGACTGTTGTCATATTTTGACACAGAAAGAGGAAGAATGAAAATGGAATTCTTACAAGAACAAATTCCCCATCCTATAACAACTGTAGACTATAAGAAGACAGCCTTTGACTTTGAAGTAATGGATGTCTATTCAATGGACCATATGTATATGCATAGGAAGACAAGAGAAATGATATTCTCAACTTTAAAAAACACCTCAATGACTGCTTCTAAGTTGCATGTATCCTTAAAAAATATCTAGTCCCAATTAAAGATGGAGAAGATCCCCTATCTTGCCAAGGATAAAAAAATAAAATCATTAGAATAATTGGTGTTGAATATGTGGTATGACCCAACAAACGTCAAGGCAGCAGAGGAGTTGTTAAACAAGAAGAATGATGATATAGAATCTCTAAGAAAACAGTTGAAGCTTCCAGCTACAAAAGATTCACAAGCCAAAGAAGTGGCTGATACTGAAGGCCACAAAGAAAAAATGTTAAAGTTGATCATGGAACAAAATGCACAAATAAGAGAAATGGAAAAACTTATAAAGGAAAAGGATAAAAATGTGCATATGGCCATGATCCCATTGGAGAAAATCCCTCTAACAGGGATCATAATAGCGGAAGGATCCACATCAATATAAATTCCATCAACAATCCCATTAAAAATCCTAGTACAAGTCTCAGATGCATCTAAAAAACTTGTAAAATCCGTGGAAGATATGTCCATACAAGGGGAAGAAATTATAAAATTGCAGGAAGAGGTAAAAACATCATAGGAGTTGAAATTAATGTTCCAAGCCAGTCACTAGGTAGAGATGCATAAGTCTCAAAGGCTCAGTCAACAATTACAACAATTAGGGAAAGATAATGCCATGGAAAATACCTTAGCCCAAGCTAAAGAAAACATTTGGATAGATATCAACAAATCAATGTCAGAAATCTAGCCATCCATATAGATCATTTTTGAACAGCATGAGTTAGTACATAAATCTAGGGGAGCAATTTAAACCATCAAGGAATAATTAGGAGAAAGACCCATAGAGGCCACTAAACTTATCAGATTTCTAAACTCCAAAAACAAGTAGCAGTTAGAAGAACTGGAGATTTAGGACAAAACTAAAACCATCCTTGAGATCAAGAAGGTTCTGACCAACAAAGGATTAATGTTGTAGATGGAAGAAAAATATCAAGTGATGGACATAGGTGTGAAACAATTATTCAGTAAATTTGAGGTGCTACACAAGAAAGGGCTTCCTGGATTGTTAGTATTGAATGACAAATTGATTACTCTTCCTGATTACAAACAAAAAATGAGCATAGTGGCAAAGGAAAATTCAAATTTTGCAGGGATACAAGGGAAGCATCACTGGTAAAGCTTTCCTGGAGATACTGCAATTAGACTTAAGTATTAAAAATGATATTAAGCATATCTTCATCACTAAGCCTACCTTTTCCAAATACATAGAAATGGATGAAATATACAGGAAATTACTCAAGATTTCAATCCCAGGTAAAAAGAGGTGGGAAGATATATGAGCATTACTTGAGTAGAGACAATTTTGGTGTTCTAGTCAGCATGGAGCAGCTAACCAAAGTCAAAGAGATGAGTCATCAGCCACTTCCACCAAATCAGCACCAGAGATCCGAGAAAACCTGCAAAATCCCTACATTTTGTATTTAGAGATTTAGTTAGTTAGATATTCCTCCATAATATCATGATAATTTATGACATGATCTGTTGTAAATAGTTGTATAAATACTTCTCTCTTCGAAGTATTATGGGTTGATTTTTTCACCCAAGAGATATTGTGTAAATTTTCAAAGGATCGACCAATAATACTATTTTCAAAGGATCGACCCAAGAGCTATTGTGTAAATTTTCAAAGGATTCTTGTTTCAGATTGTTGGTGATTTGCTTTCTCTCTTTTTTAAATGTTTTTCCATTCTCTGTAATCATTTCATGTGTTTCCAATTTTAATCATTAAAAGAAAGTTAAAAGAATAGAATTTATTTCATTATACTCTGTCTCTGGTTTTTTAATGATCTGCATGTTTTTCATATGAAACTAAGTAAAGGAATTCTTAACTGCTCTTCTACTTGGTGGACTTTCCCCTCTTTTTCTTCTTATTCATTTCATTTAAATCAAATAGATACAACAATCTTACTAACCTTCCATGTGGAGAAAACCTTATTAAAAACTGAAACAGATCCTTATATTTAAGTACAAACCCCATAGTCCAATGGAAATTTAAGTAATTCTTTCGGCCATATATTTCAAACAAACAAACAAAACTTGAACTGTCATAACTAGACTAACATTTTAAAACTCAAACAAATATAAATCCTATAGAGAGATCCCTCTCTGAAGCTGACAGGGATATATCCAATCTTCCAAAGTGGTTTGGTAGTTACCTCTATCTTTTCTTCCACAACCTCTGGAAATTACAAAGTGATAACAATCCCCATTCCTCCAGGAAGCACATGTATATCCTAACTGTTATTTATTACTATACACGCTAGATTGAAGCAATATCGCTAACCAAGGTGAATCTATAAGTGGTAATTAATTTCCTTGAATAGTACACTATTACAAAGTTTGGGGTGCCTAACTCTCTTGTGTTTGATAATGCAACATATTTTTCATCACTTGAATTGTCTGAATTCGCTTTGGAAAAAGGGATTACCTTAAAATACTTAGCCAACTATTACCCTTAAGGCAATGGTTTGGTTAAATCTACAAACAATAACTTGAAATGAATCCTTAAGCGAACCATATTCAATCAATAGATAAATTAGCATAACGCTTTACTCCATGCCCTATGGGTTGATTGGGTCACGCCCAAGGCTTCCATTGGGACTTTCCATTATTTTCTTGTCTATGAGAAAGAAGCTATTTGAACTTCAAATATTTACCTTAATTCCTTGAAACTTACCCAACAGTCTCATGGGAGAGTGTTAGAGCATAATCCTAACTTCCCTTGGTGTATTACTTGTCTTAGGAACCTAGACCTTGGTTAATGCATTCCAATGCATTTTTCCTCACTTGATTTGACTTTCCAAAGAGGGTAGGAGACACCTTCCTTTATTTTAGGGAGTTTTCCTTAAGTTTAGGGAGTTAAATTTTAGTTCTTTAGTTATAAATCCACTTAATAACTCCTTTCCAAACTCCATGCAAATTTTAAACACCTAAAGGAAGGAGAGCACACTTCCTCCTTAAATCAAGGAAGTTGTCCCTTGATTTTAGGGATTTACCCCCTTTCTTTAGTAAACTTTGCATGTTTTTCTAATCAGTTAGTAAACTCGCACTTTTAATCCTATCATACTCATGTTAGGTGTGGGTTATCTATATTATATGTTTAGGCATGTTCTATAGCCATTTTTACAATGCTTTTAGTGGCAGATGCTATTATTAGTGACAACATCAATTCCTCTCTACATATTGGATTGATCTCATTGTAATTTCGAATATATTGTGAATACATTCATTCTTGTGGAGTAAATTATTCTCTCTCTCTCTTCTTTGTTTATTTGCAAATTCATTGGATTAGTATTATTTTTCTCATCAAATTCTAGATCTCTTGGGTCTCAGAATTTTACATGGTATCAGAACCTCAGGGAATCTGAGGGAGAGGTATACTAGTTTTATTTGCAGGTGAAAGATCATCAAAGGAGGGGGAAAAATCAATGGATCAACACCTTCAGCCCAAGCATGTTGTCATAACTCCATTCAACTACTTTGAATGGAAATCTGTGATCACCCTTTCTCTCTGAAGCAAAGGTCTCTACTAGATAACAATGGCAATGGAAGTAGAGCTTGATTCCGTCGATGAGAAAAATGACTTTCTCAATAGACAAGATATGGCCATAGGATTTATATACTTGTCTAATTCTCCATAAATTCTACACCAAGTATATGATGTCTCACAAGACTCAACTCCAAATGAATTATGGAGAATATTGGAGGTTTATTTGGGAATAAAGAAGATTGTGAAGATTTCATGCAAGAGGTTGAACAGATAGAGCCAGAAGAGAAGCCTTTAGAATATCAAGTATTTTGTTTTGAAGAGTCTTCTACACAAGTATCTACACAAAATTTTATTTTTTGTCCCTCGACCAAGTTTTGAGGAAATCTTGGTCAGGTTTGACCACTTTTGGGACTTCGACGCAGTGATCAATGAAGGAGCACCCGGGTGGAGCTAAGATCGCGGGATCTCACTTGATTTGTGGACCCAACAAGGGGTTTGCTAGAGTTTTGGGTATTAGGGTTTAGGGGATTTCAGCCCATGTATTTACCCATGTTTAGGCCTTTTTGTAAGGGATGTCAAAGTATACATAAGAAATAATGTATTTTAGTAAGGAGTGACTAGCTAAGTGCAAAAGAGGCTTAGAAAGCGATGTAAGTAGCTAAGTGCAAGAGGAAAGTAGTT
>JZKD02S1673381.1:91985-108624 GCA_000966675.3 Picea glauca
CATGCTTCTTCCTTTAAATGTTCATGTGTGAGTAAATGTTCTCTTAAATGGTTAAATAAGTTCTTTAAATAAAAACACAGCAATATAATTTGCAGCAAATAAACCATCAAACTCAAAACAATCACAGCATGATAAAGGAGTTCACCCCCCTCCGGGCTACATCTCCTTGAGCCTCCATCAATGGACTTGGCTCTCTGGGATTAATTTGTCAAAAGTTCTTTTACAAGCTACTGCTCAACTCCAATGGAAAAACAGACTGCACCATTGAGATCAGAACACATAAAAACCCCAAAAATGACTAATACAACTCTGAAAACGGATCATGGCTCATCTGGGCATGACCTCTTCTACATGTGGCCATAAGCTTCCCTGAGCTTCTCTGTGGCAAAAACACCTGTAAAAGTCCTCAAAAGCCTTTGAAACCTATCCCAATGTGTTCAAAGCATATCAATTAGCCAAAAATGATTATTCAATAACAGAAAACAAATATAGGCTCACCAAACCATGTCCTCGATCAATGAGGGCTTCAAGCTCCCTGGAGCTTCCTGAAACTTCAACGGTGAAAAAATTGTATAAGAAGTCTTCAAATGGCTGTGAAAATGGAACCAATGGATCCAGCACATCCAAAAACCCCTATCTGGGCTTTTACGGCACCTCAATCAGCCAAACGATGAAGAAGTTAGGCCTCCTCCATTTTCCTCCTTCAAGCTTTGCTGGAACTGGCTCTACAAAACGCACCTTTGTGTGCATGAACCAAGAACACGCTCCCAAAACGCGTTATAACCCAGCACTGGATGCAACAGTGCCAACGATGCAAATTGTAGAATGGTTAGGGCGCCTCCAGCCCCTAACCGCCTAGCTCTCGGGCATATGGTCCATGTGACTGCGCTCTAATGCAAAAAGGGCTAACAGTTTTTAAAACTGTGCCAACCGTTTGAAACTGGCCCCCGCATGCTCCTGGTCAAGGTCACATGAAACAAAGCCAAAACCTTGGCTTAACAACCAAACCTCATCGGATTAATACCCGCGCGCAATACATTGTAATACAATGTTATATGGTAAAAAATGTCCGTGCGCCAAATGGTCGGGCCACATTAAAATCCCCCGTGCGCAAACCATGTTGTGGTCATATGGTAAAAACAATGGACCCGTGGCTTATTTGAAACATCCCCCTACACGCGCGCCAATACGGAAGGCATGGTCGCATGGCCAATACAAAGGACCACGGGCTGGGGCTAAGCCCCAGCTCGACCCCCCGCCCACATATACACAAATTCGAATTCAAATAATTTGTAAAACGTTATGTGTTAAGAAACATAGTGTGGGCGTAATGGTTAGTCAGACTTTGTTAAAGCGCTCAACGGTGGGAAGAGGTCCAGGGGTCGAACCCCACGGACCCACAAAAATTTTAATAAACCAAACATTGAACCAAAGCCAATAAACGGGTGCCACGTGGTAGCCGTTGATTGGGCCACGTGGCACCCTATCATTCGCCAAATGATGCCACATGTCAATACCACATTCGTCCAAATGATAACTAGTAAATGCCTTCCACTTCAGTGTTGTACAGTCATCGTACTGACTGTACGGCCTTGCCACGTCACCACTATACGGACTGTACGGACAGGTACAGTCAGCATCAAATTTTTCCCTGTTTGCCTTGGCGAACAGATCGCAATATCTTCTCCATACGGACTCCATTTGAGAAAGTAAATATACCACCAGAATAAGGAAGAGAAGATGGATGCAATGGAACTGTTTTCATCGCATTCCGAACACTTTGAAAATTGAGCAAAATTTTGCCCCCTGGTCCAGATTTTGATAAACAACAGTTGTAGAAGCCTCGCCCGGGACCTTCCTGAGTTTCCATATGTCCTCTTACCTCATAGACATCATGTGCATATCCCACCAATACCCAAGGATGGTTTGGGCATGGTAGGCGAAAGACGTTACCATTCATAAATATAGCAAGGTGCTCAGAGCAAAAGTATAGAACAAATACCAAAAATTGTGAGCACTTCCTAGCTTCGTTATATGAGTTCATTTTTTGCACGCCTGCCCCATGTATGACTAAAAAAACAATAGTCTTCATCAAGAGATTTGGTTATTGGTACTTGATGGGACATGGAACATATATTAGGGTATATAGGGCTATGAAAGCTGCCCATCTATTTTCTCGATTTGTACCATACAAACTAGTGCTTGAGGAAGTGGTGTGTCAAACAATAATCAACAGAGTTGGGGGAATGATTTACCAATATAAAAAGGTTATATGGCCACCACTCCCATTATACATTGGCACCTAATTCTTCGCAAATACAAAGAAGGCCCAAGAAGAAGTGGATACACTACTATTATTATACCATTGATTGGAATAGAGGTTTAGGATGCATGAACCAAAGAAGGTCATCAAAGAGAATTTCAACAAGCTTGAAATGCCTTGGGAATACACATCAGAGGTTTGGGAAGAAGAATAATCACACTATAATGAAAGAAATTATGACGAAGTCATCTTCAAAAAACAAGGCAATCCCATAGGAAGGATTGTAGATGAAGAAAAATAACAAGAAGAGGCCAAAAAGAAAGAAGAAGAAGAGAAAACAAAAAGAACATCTATCACTACTAGATATGTGCATTCGGTATTTGTATAAGAATATGAAACAATAGCATACAAGAAGAGGAGGAAAAAATAAAAAATAAAAAATAAGAACGATTTTGAGAAGAAGAGGAAGATTTCTAAAGAGGACAAAGTTGATGCAACAGTAGCAGTAACAACAACCATAGTAGAAGTAGAAGAAAATGAAACCGCCCAGAAAGAAGTTGAACAAAAGGAAGCAACCGAAAAATCAATATCAGATGAAACACATATGGAAGCGAAGGAAGCTGCAGATAAAGCAACAGAATAAGAACAAAGGAAGAAGGACAAGAAATCCATGAATAATGAGATAGTTCTAATGGACACCAACTTTCTAGATATATTCACAATTGGCACCAATATTCACTCTCAATTAGGTGGGTTGGATATAGGATGTTGTACCCCATTCAAAGAAACAAAAGTGACCAACTTGAAGAAATTCACTTACAATAAATTTTTGGGAAGAATTGTGCAAGAACAGGTTAAGAAAGTTCCTATGATGGGAGGAATCCCAATGTCGGTTCTTACATAGACTCTTGTAACCTAAGATGTTAGAGAATAACTCATATCCATAGCCTCTTCTGGCTCCACCTTCATGAAATCCATGGAAGAAAACATCCACAATCTATGCCTCCAAAATCCGGAAAAGGAGGTGAGGATTAGAGAGCTAGAAACTGAAGATCGACAAGCGTAGCCTGCAAATTTTAAGTCTAGTGCAGAGAAGGTTAGAACTGACATAGAAGAGGAAATAATTGACATGTATTCCCATTTGAATATATTCCATCAAATAACTTCCACCATTATAGACCAACATGGAAGAGGCCATGATAAAATGACGCAATTCAATACTATCCAAAAAGGTATAAGTGATATCGACAAATGGATTGTATAAAACACAGAAGTGATAGATAAAACCTACTACACTTTAGAAATGGAAAGAAAAATTGATCTCTATGCACTGGAATGCTTCAAGGTAGATGGACAAAAACCAGATAAGGACAACACCATCTCTATGGTGATATGATCGAAACTACACAAAGTTGCATAGAATCTAATAAAAAAGTGTCTTGTTGGCACAGGGACAGACCCAAGGTTTAGCTCTTACAGCACACCAACAAGCCCTAACTATTGTCACTTTCGGCAACACCTGCGAATCAGACGCACTCTCACCCGAAGTAGCAATAGGGGGGTTGTAGGACATAGGTGTCTACAACCAGAAGAAATGCAAAGTGATTCCAAAACACAATGCAACAATCTAGATATTCTTTAGCACTCTTATGCTAGCTTCGCCAAGTTATATCTCTTATCTAACACAACAATACAGTAACAGTATAACAGATAACGAATAACACGACATCAACCACAAAGACAATAAGATATACGTGGTTCACCCTCTCACTAGGGCTACGCCCACAGAACTATGTTTCTTGATTTATTAGGTGAAAACACACAGTTCTATCTGCACACTTAGTTGCAGATCTATCTCTCTTTGTATCTTTCTCTTCCCTCCCTACACACCCAGCTGTAGGGTTGATCTTTTCACCCAACTGAAGATCCAGAATACAAACTTAATATTTCTCTCAACAACAGTAATCAACAATAACCAATAATGAACATCATACAAACAATTGAGAAAGAACCAACTTAGAACGAATAACGAACCCTCCCAGGTCTTCTAGACCTTTATTTATAGACCAAAGTCTAGGTGTCAAAACCCTAGATCCAAAACCCTAGATCCAAAACCCTAGGTCCCAAAACCCTAAGTCCACTTGACTCATGTTTTCAAGGCTTCACCAGCCTGTCCTTCCTCCTTTTCCACAAGGTTCTCCAAAGCATCCATTGGTTTCTTTTTTCGCTTTCTGAGTTTTCCATGATCCCTCTTCTTTGCTTCTTTATCTTCCTTGATATTATCTTATAGCGACTAGCTTTCCCTTTACTTTGCTCCTTATTTTTTGCTTCTTTAACCACTTTGACCCTTCCTTGGTTTATGTGCCTTCTGCGCAGTTTGTACTTCTCCTTTCTTATGTAATATTCGCTTTCTTACATAACTAAGGTCCAACAGGCCCCCAACACTCACATGTGACTCATCCCGAGTCACTGCAAGATTGATCCTTCTATTTTACTTTGAATGTAGACTGCAGGGAGCAACCTGTGCTTTCTTCTCTCTCCCTTTCTATCTTGTGAAGAGTGTCTTTTCTGTGTCTGGTACCCAGTTTCAACTGCACCTAGTACCTAGACCCTTCTTTCCTTTCTTTTACTGAGAGCTGCGAGGCAATTGGTTTTCATAATACAATTTCAACCATCTCCTATTCACTAAACCATCCTTCCAGTCTCCATTAATAGTCTTCAACTACACAACTCCACCTTCTGTAACATAGGAAACTTCAAATGGCACAAGCCAATGTGTCCTGAACTTCCCTGGATGCTTCATGGACCTGTTGTCATATAACAATGCCAAATCTCCTTGCTTAAATGATTTCGTCTTGATGTGACTATCATGGTAAGCCTTTTCTCATTCTTTTTATACCTGCTGATGAAATCCTACAATAAATATGTCTTCCTCCAGTTCGATCAATTGTGCAAGCATGTATTGAACAACGCTTGTGTCATCCATACCTATAGATGTTGCAATTCTTAAACTAGGAACCAAATATTCCATAGGTACCACTGCTTCCAAGCCATATATTAAATTAAAGGGAGTCTGCATAGTTAACTTTTTACAAGTAGTTCTATAAGCCCATAATACTACTGTAATTCTTAAATCCCAATCATCTTTGTTAACGCTGCAAATCTTGGTCAGCATTGTCTCCAAGATCTTATTGAAATATTCGATTGTACAATTCACCTATGGGTGGTAGGGTGTTCTCTTCTGATGGTGAACTTCAAATTCCTGAGTCAAAGCTTCAATAGTTTTTTTGATGAAGTGTGTGACTTGATCATTCATGAGGATATTCGGGCATCCAAATTTGGTTATAATATCCTAAAATATGAACTTCGCAGATGTAGTTGCACTACATTCCTTAACTTCTCTTGCTTCTTCCCATCTAGTCAAATACTCTGTAGTAATGATGATGTATCAAGATCCTGTGCGCTTCCCTGGTGGGTTGATAGGTCCCACAAAGTCAATGGCCCATTTCTCAAATACTTGTAATGTTAATTGCGGTGCTAAAGGCATCTCATCCCTTCTGGAAGGCCATCCTACTCTTTGGCATACATCGTAGGCTCTGTAGTATTCCTTAGCATCCTTGTGTAAAGTAGGGCACTAGAGGCTAGCTCTGAGAAACTTATGTGTTTTTTATTTCCCTATATAGTGTCCTCCTGCAATGCCTTCATGTGCTTCTGCAAGAATCAATTGTCTTTCTGCCTCCATAATGCATCTCCTCAAGATCTCATATGGTGCCATCTTATATAACTATCCAGCTATAAGGTGAAAATCTGCAGCGTAGACTACTAATTTTTTCTTCTGAATGAATGTATACTCGCGAGGTGCCATTCTTATGGGTAGGAACTGGACTATCTTGGCAAAGTAATCATCAACTTTTCTGATGGACAGTAACTGTGCATCTGTAAGTGTATTCTCTAGACTAGTAGGTTCCTCTCCATGTTCAAACCTGGATAAGTGATCAGGTCCTTTATTCATTCTTCCTGGCTTGACCACAATTTCAAAGTCACACTCCTGGAAAAGCGGTAGCCATATGCATATTATTCCCCCCAACACTGGCATGTTGACTAAGTATTTCAATGCCCAACTATCTGCAAACATCTTAAAATGTCCTCCCAACAAGTAGTGTCTAAATTTCTGCAGCACATACACCATAGCCAAGCCTTCTCTTTCAGTCATAATATAGTTCCTTTCAGCTGTAGAAATGTTCCTTCTAGCAAAGGCTATCGGGTGGTCAATGTATCCTACACCCGACTGTGCCAATACTGCTCCTAATGCAATGGACAAAGCATCGACATGAGCATTGAATGCCTTACTCCAATCTAAAAGGACCAAGATAGGCACAGTGATCATTTTCTGCTTTAGTGTGTCGAAGCTCTGCTGGCATTCTTCTGTCCATTGGAACTTACTATCTTTCTTTAATAGCTTCTCCATGGGTGTTGTTATTGGTGCATAACCCTTAATAATCTTTCTATAGTATCCAGTGTGCCCCAACGTAGTGCAAAACTGTCTAACCAAAGTGGGAGGAGGTAGATCAACAATGATAACAATCTTTCAAGGATATACCAACAACCCCTTCTTACACACAATGTGCCCTAGCGACACTCCAAAGTGTGAAAAGAAAATACATTTTTTTAAATTCAGGGGAATCTAACACACTTATCTAACATCAATATCAAACATTCAATGTGGTCTTTCAGTAGGCTAAAGACAGTCCAATCATCAAAATAAGATTCCAAGAACTTGTGTAAAAAGTCCTTAAATGCTTAGACCACCACCCTGGAAAAGATGGTTGGTGCAGTCTTCAAGCCAAAACACATCACAGTGTACTAAAAAGAACCCCATTCTATTGCAAATGTGGTCTTATGTCTATCCTCCTTAACAATTTTGATCTGGTGATAGCCTGAAAATCCATCTGTGAATGAGTAAACCTCCTTTCCTCCTACATTATCTAGATCTTTATAAGTAAAGGGTGTAGGAAAGGGGTCATGTAGGCATGCATCATTCTGTTTCCTTAAATCTACTCAAATTCTGATTTCTCCTGACTTCTTATCTTGGATCACCATAGGGATGATCCATTCAGATTCTTCAACAAGTTCTATGATTCCTGCTTCCAACATTATATCTAGTTCGATATTAAATTTCTTCTTATATTTGAGATTCAATATGTGGGGTCTCTGCTTGATAGGTATTGCATCTTCTCTCAAGGGGATCTTCATTTCTCCCATGGGCCCTTTAATGCCCTTCATGTCTATGAACTTTGTTGGAAATAAATCTTGATATTCATGCAATAGTTCTATGATCTTGCTAATAGTAGCATCATCCCAATAATCTCCAAAATTTGTTAATTTAGGTGTTTGTTCTATTCCAATTTTAACCTTATTAATTTTAATAGGTTGTCCAATAAAAGGTATTTCAATCCCTGGTCCTTCTATGTCACTGTGACCTTCATCTTCTGCAATGTTTACATCTCTAGGGTCATCATCCTCATCAACATTAATATTATAACAACCTTGTAACTTTTGAAGAGGTGCAGTCCATTCATCCTCTTCTTGCTCAAAAAGGAGGTTAGGTGCCTCCTCAAAGACCTTTTTTCTTACAATTTGTAAGCCCCGATCTACTGTAGGGTACTGACACTCAAATAAAAATGTAGGTATAAAGTTCCGAGTCATTCCATACTAGTCTGTAGTGATGAGGCATAGTTCTGCTTGAATATACCAGTTGATAGGTGCAGTATCCAAGGTGTTAATGAAATTATGCACCCAATGTTCTTTAGGAATGTTGATCCAGGTTTCCTCCCAGCTTCGCACATGGTCCTTAGGACAACTCTGACCTGTGTATCGAACTTCACATCCCCCTACTTGGTCTGAAAAGCGCATTGTCATCAAGGTGCACCATTTTACCCACTTTGTGATGTTTTTCTTGTGTATTCCCCACCATCTAGCTGGTGTTGCTTTAAAGGATTCATCCAATGCCAACAATCTCTGTTGTACTGGTAAAATTCCTTCAAATTCAGCTAGAAATGTCTCTAAATGATTCAAGCCATCAAATGTAGGGAGATTACTTACTTTTGTGCCAATCCAATGAACTTCTCTGTTCAATCTGGCACATCGCCATGTGGATACTTCATACATTATGTTCTGTTAGTTTTCCAATGCTTCCTTTGAGTCTTATGAACATGCACTTTCACTTCACCAATGTAGATTTCCATCTTCTATAGGATTAATATAATCATGTTGTCTTGTTGTTAGTTTGTAGATTTTTTCTATCTCGTAGACGCGGTCTTCTTCTCTTATCGGTTCCTTGTATCTGCGACATTCATCCAGATCAAGAGGTGCAATGACCTTAAGGCCATTACCCTCAAATATCATTCTTCTCTTATTTAGGTCAACAATAGTCGAATTGTTGAAATCCCAATCAATTCCTAACAACGCAGGATAAGGAAAACTATCATCAACAATCTCAATCACTTCGAAGTATGAAAATGTCCTTACCCCATTGACGTCTACAGGGACATGCTCTAGTCTTCCAAAGGGGCTCACTGCCTGCTGATTAGCCATCATGAGTCTGATAGGAGAGTAAATCAATCTAGATTTTCCCATCAGTGCCCAAGTCTACTTCATCATAACATTTACTTATGATCCCAAGTCGAGGAACACATAGTCCATGTTGTAGTCTCCAATCTGAGCACTAAGGTGAAATTCCTTGTTTTTCCTTCTTTTCCTTGATACGTGATTCATAGATCTACTTAGCATAGGTTCTGTTCTCCCAATTTCATTCTATCTTACTAGTTGTTGTAGCTCCTACATATATTTTTCATCTTTAATAAAATTGATACATGTATATAAAAAATTCATGAGCTTGCTTACCTCTTTTCCTTGTCTAGATAGAGAAGACTAGTCAAATTCTGGTGGCATTTCACATTCCCTTGCATCTGGTTGTTCCTTAGATGAGGAATCCTATTCTCCTACAAATTATTTCCTTTCTTCTTCAAAAGTATGCCTCTCTTTCCTTGGATCAAACAACAGTTCCTTCTCTGCATCTCTTCTGATCCCTGATCCTTCTGCAGTCTTTTCTCGAGTCACTCTATATTCTCCTATAACAACACCTCCTCTAGTAATAACAATGACTCTGGGGTCCTCACCGCGAGGTTCTACTGATATCAATTGGACTTGATGGGTTCCTCCTCGTATCTCCTGAAGTTTGGCTAACAATACTATATAATCTTTGATGACATGATCGAATGAATTGCAGTAGTTGCAAGTAGTACAAGGGTTCTAAAAATCCCTTTCCAAATGTCCTGGTTGTGCACCGTTATAGAAAATGATCTGACCTTGACCTCATCCCATACCTCCTCCTCATCATCTTCCTCTAAATCCACCACGAGGGTTGAAGTTTCCTCTTCCCGGGAAGTTGAATTGCACATTATTTCCATCTTGTTGTGTTTCTCCTTGAATCCTATATGTATCCCTTGATATTTCATGCATGAGATCGTAAGCCCTATAGTCCTTCTCATCATGCCTCACATATTTACAGAATGTGCAATAAATATTGGTAGGTGTCTGGACATATTTCTGCATGTAATAACATTCACCAGGGCGATGTCTATTTCTACATACCTCACACCATGGTAGAGTGGCTTGCTTCAAAGAGATAGGGGCTCCCGAGGCTAGGTATTCATGAAATAGGGGACAATGCTCTTTTTCATGGCCCTCTTCTTTACATATGATACACCAGCTACTTCTCATTTTTCCTTTCCTTTGTCCTTCTTCATATCTTCTACTTGTAAGGATAAACTAGTTAATTGATTTAAGATCTGATTCATTGTTGGCCCTTGACCAAATTTTGAGGAAACATTGGTCATGTTTGACCATTTTTGGGACTTTGACAGGCTGGTCGAAGTTGGAGCGCCCAGGCAAATCTAAGATCACGGGATCTAACTCATTTTGTGGACTTTTTGGGCTTTTAGGGTTTATGTAATGGGTATGGGATGTAGGCCCATGGGTTTACCCATGTTTAGGCATTTTTGTAATGTATAAATAAGTATATAGGACTTAGAGCGAAGTCTGTCTAAGTGGGCTTCGTGAATGAATATGTAAGGTTTCTAAGTGCAAAGAATAGTTGTTGGATTTTGTGCATACTGTGTGTTGAGACTTGCAAAGCTAAGTGCAAGTGATTGTAAGAGGATTTGTGCTATTAAGGAGTTGGATCTATGCCTTGACCTGATTATGAGGAATGTGGATCTAGTGCACTGTGCACATCTCACCTGTCCAATGCGAGGCTTGGCTCTGTGGCTCTATGAACAGGAGCATACGCATGTAAGATATTTCAGACTAATAAGAATAAGAAGAAGTTGGTGGGTGTAGCCCCACACTCGGGTGAACCACGTATATCCTGTGAGGATGTGTTTGTGCGATGTGATTATTTACTTAGTGTTGTTAATTTTATATGAATGCATCTGAATTTGTATCTTAGTGCTTAATAATTTGAATGAATTTTGGATCTGATCCAATGCTATGTGCTAAGTACTGGAAGTGTTAGATCTTGATTGTCAGTGCATTGCTCTGTAATAAGGGTTAAACCTGTGATGTGAATAAGGTTCAAGAACTAATGCATGTTATTGTCTAAGTGCTCTGTCAAGTGTTGTAATCATAGATCTATGTCCCAGCTAGGTTGTAGACACCCGAGTCTTGCAACCCCCCCTACCTCTACCTCAGGTGAGACTTCATCTTATTCGTAGGTGTTGTCTAAAGGGTTGGTAGTTAGGGTTTTGTTGGTGTATTGTTGAAGCATTGAACCCTGGGTCTGCCCCTGTGCCAAAAAATGGTTCTGTTGCCGGGACCTGAAACTATGATTGTTGGGAACTGAAGAAAAGAGAAAGCTTTGTGCGTAGATCTGTTGTTGCAATGCATAGTATTCTACTTGACTTGTGGAGCTCTTTTCTAAGAAAGGAACCAGTTCTGAAGAAAAGAGGTAATATCTTGAATATTTGTGATCTGATAAAGGTAAGATAAGTGGAAACTTTTTCTTTGAAAGTACGAATCTAGGTTTGTTTGATAGATTTTGTCCTAGTCTTAAAACTAGGGCACAGTTAGAAGAAAGATTCAATATGAATATATTTGATAGAGATAGTGAAATATATGTTATTCCTATGCATCGAAAGAATTTTTGGACTAACAAGTGGATGCAGGAACCTAGAAAGAAGTTTTGCAGATTGTAGGTCCATCACTGTGATCCCAATGCGGAGTACATAAAAGGTTGGGTATCGTTTCAAAGAAAGAGAGGATTGACACTGTGTTATAATTGCAGAAGTTCGGGACATCTTTCTAAGGAATGCCCTGGTATAGGTCCTAGTTGTCTCTGTTGTAAAGATATAGGCCATAAAGTTGAGGATTTCCCTAGAATGATTGCCAAAGTTGAAAAGATGAACATGAGAAAAGAAAACTATGAATAAGGTCAAGGGACCAAGGATATGTTAAAAAAACAAAAAGAATAAGAGATTGTGTTATTACAACTGAAAGAAACACTGAATGATCATAGAGACATCAGTTTGTCAGAGATCTTGAAAGAAAAGTAGTGCATAAAAACAAGAATATGAGACTTCGACATAGACTGTGTCTTGGATGAAGAAACACATGTGAACATTATGCTAGAAAGCACTTGGGAAATTTTGGGAAAGCCTGCTATGATACCTTCATTGCGAAAGATAGGCTTGTTTAAAGGAAATATGATAACCCTATGTGGAAGAGTTACTAATGTACCAATGATTGCTCATGAAACATCGATCGAAGAAGAATTTGAAGTCATTAAGTTTGTTGAGAATAACACCCCTTTTGCACTTTTGTTAGGAAATACCTGGATTGAGAAATATTAGATCCAAAGGAAAGTAGAGGAGGAAGCTATAGAATGAAAAAACAATAATTAAGATATTTCATGACCAGAAGAATAGCACGAATAATAGAAAAACAAGAGAATCAATCGAAGAAAAAGAGGACCAGAGAATTAGCTATTGAAGTTCAAAGAACACAAGAAGGCTTAAAGAACCTGTCCATGCAAGAAAGAAGTATAGCCACACTGGAAATAGAAAAACAAGGAACATTAACCACAGAATCTGTAAGAACAGATCAGCAGTGCGAAGTCACCTTACTAGGAGAAGACAAGAATAAAAATGGAAAGAGGAATCTAGAGACTCAGATCACAGGAAAGAAGGCAAGGAAGCTCAGTAAGAAGAAAGCCAAGTTAGAAAAACTATGGGAAGTTCCAAAGAAGACTTCACAGTAGACAGGTCTGTAGAATTTGAACCTCACCGGAATAGCATAACAACGTAGAATGGTACTTCACCAGGGTGAAGCTATATGACCGTTGGAGGCATCTTGACCATTAGAATGACGCTCCAGAATGGCAAGAAAAACAGTTACTGATGGAAAGATCGCCATTGGACCATTGAGACCACGCCATAACGGATGGATTCTTATTGATTGAGGCATTCCTACCCGTTGGAGGAATCTGCTACGACGTTACTTTTTGCAAAATGAGATAACCGAGCTAACAAAGAACCGATTCCATACCACGTTGTGTTGTCTAGACCTTATCATCTATTTGATTACCTTGTCTGTTTGTTCGCCTACCTGATCCCCTTGATTACAAGTGTGAATGTCGGGCAAGCATAACGTGCTAGAGAAGTATGTCGAGAAGATTGTGATAGACCTCATGGCTGAGAAAGTCATGTCTGTAGGAATACATGAATCATATATTTTGAGGATATTGAAGGAAAACACTCACAGCTAGATCAAATAGTTACGACAGTGGAACAATACCTATAAGGGTTTGTCACCGAGAAAGTAATTCATGTGTTAACCGAGCAGGAGGCCCTAGCAAAGCAGCAAGTCGAGGCAGCTTGAGCTAATCTCGAGGCCTTCGAAGTAGCCCTACCCAGATATGAGTGACTTGGGACAAGTCAAATGTGAGTGTTGGGGGCCTGTTGGCCCTTTACCAAGTTTTGAGGAAACATTGGTCGTGTTTGACCATTTTTAGGACTTCGACAAACTGGTCGAAGTTGAAGCACCCAGTTGGAGCTGAGATCGCAGGATCTAACTCATTTTGTGGACTTTTTGGTCTTTGAGGGTTTATGTAATGGGTATGGATGTCGTCCCATGGGTTTACCTATGTTTAGGAATTTTTATAATGTATAAATAAGTAGATATGAATTAGAGGGAAGTCTGTCTAAGTGATCTTCATGCAAGAATATGTAAGGTTTCTAAGTGCGAAGAATAGTTGTTGGATTTTGTGCATACTGTGTGTTGAGACTTGCAGAGATAAGTGCAAGTGATTGTAAGAGGCTTTGTGTTATCAAAGAGTTGGCTTTGTGCCTTGACCTGATTCTGAGGAAGGTGGATCTAGTGTGTTGTGCACAGATCACCTGTCTAGTGTGAGGCTTGGCTTTGTGGCTCTGTGCATAGGAGCAGATGCATGTAAGATATTGCAGACTAATAATAAGAAGAAGAATTTGGTGGACGTAGCCCCACAATGGGGTGAACCACGTATATCCTGTGTTGATGTGTTTGTGTGATGTGATTGATCATGTGATTATTTGCTTAGTGTTGCTAATGTTATATGAATGCATATGAATTTGTAGCTTAGTTCTTAATGATGTGAATGAATTCTAGATTTGATCCAATGTTATGTACTAAGTACTGGAAGTGTTAGATCTTGATTGTCACTATGTTGATCTATAATAAGGGTTTAACCTATGATGTGAATAAGGTTCGAGAACTAATGCATGTTATTGGCTAAGTGCTATGTCAAGTTTTGTAATCACAGATCTGTGTCCCAGCAAGGTTGTAGATACCTAAGTCCTGCAACCCTCCTTGCCTCTACCTCGGGTCAGACTTCATATTCTTCGCAGGTGTTGCTGAAAGGGCTAGTAGTTAGGGTTTTGTTGGTGCATTGTTGAAGCGTTGAACCGTGGGTCTGCCCTTGTGCCAATACTCATACCTGGACTGGATTCTCCTATAGGGGATGCTTCTAGTTTCATAGTAATCTCCAGAGCTTCAGCCTGCGAAGCGACTTTCTATTGCATTAGAGGAACTATGATATGTGGCAGGAGGGTAGTGATGAAAATTTCTTTATTATTTTCATATGAGATTTGAAAACTTAAACGACCTATCAGAGTCTTAAACCTATGATCAAACTCCCAAACAAGTTCAATGACCTTCTTCTTGATTTCCTTCAACTCTATAATGCATTGCGACTCTAACTTAGGTTTCTTGATTTTTTCACTCAACGCAGTCGTAATGTCATTCAACAGTTTAGGCTGTCCAGGTCCTAAATAAAACTTCATATACTAGTTCAAACCGCGATCCCTCAAGGTAGTACTAAATTGAATTCTCTTAACAGCTTCATTGGTGACTTGCTTAATTCTCTAGACAACTTCACATAAGAACCATTGCTGGTCAAGATATTCATATCCATCTCCTCTAAAGATAGGTAGCCTCATTTCATCTACCATAGATCTTCCTAGGTTTCTCGACTGAGTATGTGCTAAACTTCTTGTAAAAGTAGTCTGATTTCTTTGACTACTCTGGTTACTCTGGTTACTTAATGATTCTAAAACAACAGGAGGAGTAATAGTACTTACTTCGACAGTAGGCACAGTGACTGAAGTTTCTGACTCTCCTCGGCGAGGTTATTCAATCTCTACTTCCTCTGTTCTTGTAGAATCTGAATGCTCTTCGTCTGTTAGATCTTCTTCTTCTCCACTATAGAATCCCTCATCTCCGTAATTCTTCTTAAACAGGTTCACAAGAGGAAATTCTCTAAATGATATCCCTCTACATGTGTGTCTAGCCTCTGTGTCGTCGTCACTATCTAAATTCTTGAACATCAACTTTACTCTATCTTCATAATATTCTTCTCATGCAATAACATCTTAATCCTCAATTTTTAAAAGTGTAGGAACTTTCCTCTAGGTCCCTTAAAGAAATACCTCTCTTCTTGACTATACGATTATAATCTATCGATAGTGAACTTAGTAATGTACCCTCCAATAGTGTTATGAAACCAGAGATCCACCTCTCTAGACACAACGTTATCGACTGTCTTGACTTTCTTGATCAACATTGTTGTCCAAACCACAGGTGGTCTAGATCTGATCTCAAACTGGGTGTCTGCTAATCTGGCTAACCACTCGTACAGCTCCATATGAACTCCTCCAAAGAAAATCTCGTGTATGTCGGTAAAGATGTACCTTCCCAACCAATCTTCTATACTAATGCTAGGATTCTTGTTCTGAGCTTCGGCGAAGTCCTTTTCTTGTTATTCTATCCACTTCTGAATCTCCTTCTTTGATGGAAACCACCTTGACATTCCCTCAATAAGATCCTGGTCCTAGCAACAAAACCATTTGTTGGCACAGGGGCAGACTGAAGGTCCTTCCTCCTTTTCCACAAGGTGATAAAAAGTATTTGTTGGTGTATTTATTTTTCCACTTTCTGAGTTGTCCACGATCCCTCTTATTTTCTTCTTTATCTTCCTTGATCTTCTCTTCCAACGGCTAGCTTTCCCTTTACTTCGCTCCTTCTTTTCTTCTTCTTTAACCACTTTGACCCTTCCTTGGTTTATGTGCCTTCCACGCAGTTCGTACTTCACCTTTCTTCCTTAATATTCTCTTTCTTACATAACCAAGGGAAAACATGTCTCCTTTTCCCTTTATAAGAACTCAAGAAAACCCCTGAGATGGAATAGTTGATTGCAAAGTTACGGGGTAGAACCAGTCATCAATGGGAAATTATAGAATTAGCCACCAAGGTAACAATGGACCTGATCTAGAAGTACTTCATACAACCCACCAAGGTCCATACCATGATTCAAGAATTCATAGATACATTATCAAATGATTTTAAGACCCTCAATGACAACATATCCATGCACACAACTTTCGTAGACGATTTAACGTATCGTTAGATATTATCCCTCTACGACTAGTTGGATATATGGATAGCCTATATCAGAGATAAGAATCCATGAATAAGGAAAAATAAAAATTCGAAATTGTTGTTAACTATATTCTATTTTTTCTTTTCCTAACTACCTTCAGTTATGTCTTTAATTTGTACACATGTCATCAAGTAGGTAAAGGGAAGACGAACATTTTTGTAAGTTTTTATTTAGGAATACAAGAAGTTACCTTCAATTATTACGAACAATTTTATAAATGAGGAAATAAACCCATTTGTAAAGGGCTCTTGAAGATTTGTATACACTCTAGAACTATTTTTGGAGAAAATACCAAGTTAAGTAATATTGAGAAGCCCTCAGGGCCAGCCTTTGACACCTTTGACACA
>JZKD02S1673381.1:110171-121786 GCA_000966675.3 Picea glauca
AAAATGGGCCTTAATCATATCCCCATCTATGAAAGTGACAAAGATCCCAAATGACATTGGTTCATTTGTGAGAAATTTTGGGACGTTGTTGATATTTCCTATGAAACCATATAAATTGCACAGTTTGGTGGTGCACTTCGATCCAGGGCCCTCACCTGGTTCATGAACTTCACAAATAATAAGAAAATATTGAAGGAAAAAATAAAGAATAACTTCCTCGCATTCTTCAAAATGAAATATATAATCCATTTGGCAACGCAAAAATCAAAGGATATCTAATAGAGTCTGGGTGAAACCATTCACAAATATGATAAAATATTCAAATATATTTTAAGCCAAATTTCTTATGTAATTGATGAAATATTTATTATACAATGGTATGTGGTAGGAACATTAAAAAAAATAAAAGTACCATTACGCATGTATGACATCCAGTCATGCGAAGAAGCGTTGAAAAATTCCCAGCGAATAGAAATAGATGATGAAGGCACTTCAACTTCATAAATAATTGAGAAAAGGATGGAAGAAAAACTTGTAGAAATATAATAGTCAATAAAAAATATTTCAATTTCATGAAATGAACTATGGTTTACAATTTATTCTAGTGAAGGACATACAAAATATTATTGTAAGTTTAGAGATGCACTGGACCCAATAGTTCGACACATTCAAATTGAAATGTTCTACGACATTTGTGAGGCTGTAACAAATAATGCAACAAGAGACTGTCCACATAAATTAAGGAATGCCTGACCTAAATCATATCACATATGGGAGGAAAAAAATCATTCCACACAACAATTCCAATTAAATTGAAAGAATAAAATGAGCATCCATTCAGTGTATCATATGCAAGCATTCGACCGGAAAATCAACCAAGGAAATGGTAACGACTATAGAGGTCGAGGTTGAGGGGGTTATCAAGAAAAAGGAAGAGGAGGAAGAGGATAAGTCGACAGAGGACACAATCAAGGCCAATATTACTGCTTCAACTACTGGAAGGAAAACCACATAAGTCTAGATTTCCCAATAAAGGACAGAATTGACCTCAAGTTTTGTAACATATGTGGAGTGGGAGACTACTCCCAGGAAGATTTGAAAATTTTGTTAGATAAAGTGATGAATAAGAGTACTACTAATCTCTTTCACACAATGACAAAAAAAGATATCTTAATTTCAAAAAATCTCCATGTAGTAGCATGATCGAGAGTGGATGAAGAAATTTACCCAGACCCACCAAGTCGACAACGGGGAGACCGAAATGCATATCTCAACCTATAGCATGAAGAAATGATAATGAGAGAAATAATGAAGTTCTTCAGAAACATCAACCAAGACAAAGTAAATGGGAACAAGGGAGGACATGCAAATATTCTAGACATTGCGCTACATGAATTTCTCCAATTATTGAAAGAAAATAATTTGGTCGGTCACCTTATCAATTTGCTGAGCATCTTAAGAGAATACAAGGAAGATCAAATACCAATCAAAAGTCTTCGACAATTGTCTCAGGAAATACATACAAGTGACTTCTACCCACAATTCGACCTGGATATTGATGGTCATATGATTAAACAAGTCATAGTAGACTTTGGATCGAAATTAAATATCCTCCCTAGAAAAACATGGGTTCGACTTGGGAAACCCCTTCTACAACCAACAATAAATTTCTTAAAATTATGAGATCAAATATTCATATAACCAATTGACACACTCAAGCGTTTCATAGCATCTATCATGAGAATCCCAACAAGAGTAGACTTTAAAGTGATTAATTTGTTTGAATTAATCCCTACTTAACCTACATTAGTTGAAATGTCACGGGGTCAAAATATGAAGGCCAAAATCTCACTTGAAAGGGATATAATAAAATTGAAAGGTAGTGGCATGAAAATCACAATACCATTGGACAAAAAATAATGCAAACCCTGGGTCATGACATGGGATGAAGCCCATGAAGAACGATGGTTGTATCAAGTAATGAATGAAAAAAAGGACAACTTCTAGCCCAATAGTGAAGGAGTTATTTTAGTCAGGTCACCATTATTAATAGGAAAAAACTCGTATATACAACTCTATAATTGGAAAATGGAAAATTATGAAGCACAAACTAAGGCGTGTTGGTTGATAGAGGAAAACCCAATAAAGTGATCAAGGTCATGATTTTCAGTACAAGCAGTCCCTATCGTGCTTGAGAAAAATATAAAACAAACACCAACACTCATTCCAACTAATACAAAAATGAGATCTCCCTTGCATTTTAGCGAAAGAATCTCCCCGATGGATCATGTCGATGAAGTATCCAAATCAATCAAAGAAAAACATAGGGTGAAAATTCTATTATAATCCTTCACCAACCAAGAAAAATGATGGTGGGAAACACATGCACCATGATTGAAAACATGGAATACCTCTACCTTATATTTCATGTAAAGATTTGACATAAATTGTTTTTTAGCAAATCTCAACATCCTGGCTTTTAAACCTGGGTTCGACCCAGTCACTCACATTCACCAATGTGAGAATGAATGGATAAGAGTAGGCTATTGGGATGAAAAGGTATGGCCACACATGTTCCCAAATACATTGGATGGCATACCACATAAGTTGTATAAAATTTAAGAAGCATGTTGCCACACATGTTCCCAAATACATTGGATGACATACCACATAAGTTGTATAAAATTGAATAAGTATGTTGCCACACATGTTCCCAAATACATTGGATGACATACCACATAAGTTGTATAAAATTGAAGAAGCATGTGGCCACACATTGAATTGGAATGAAATCAAAGAAAATTTCATTAGAGACTTTGAATTCATACCTGAAGAGGCACATCTAAGAGAGGTAGCCAAAAAAAATAAAAATCATTGAAAACCAATTCCTGAAGAAATCCAGAAAAGAGGCAAAGCCAAAGTCGACATGGGATCGACTTCGACTTGGAATTTTGTGTCGGTGCATAATCCAGTCATTGTAAAAACTCATCAAATAGACATGGAAAACATAATTTTTCTAGGGAAGAGTTTCCAATGGAAGAAAACGCATCTAGGAGTAAAAAATTATGTAAAAACCATGTACTTGGTGTCCAAGGAAGAAAAATACGACAAAGAAGACATAGAAAATCATGAATTCCCCATAAGCTATAACAAATTCGTAGAAGTAGAATCCCAATTAGATGAATATAAAGCACCCAAGTGGATATATGCTTAAATTAAATCATGGGGTTTGACATATCAATAGATGGTCGACCGAAAATGGCTAGAATAGGCATTTATTGGTCTGATAAGACACCATAGAGATAGTCTACCTTGAGAGAATATTAGAATGTTTTTGCACAACATTACAAATACCTGAAAGGTTTGGTGTAAGAGGCGGGGGAGATGAAAATTGACCTCATCCATATGGCCAAACCCATTAAAAATAGGCCATACAAGTTGACATATAAATATAATCCCATAGTCCAAAAGGAGATAGAAGCAATGCTAGCTACCAACATCATATATCCTATCGAAAATTCGAAATGATAAATTTTGATGGTCGTGCAACCCAAAAAACATGACCCGAAGAAACTTAGAATATGTGTCGACTTCAGAGGGATAAAAACTATTACAGTAACTGATCCATTCCCGATGTTTTTTGCTAATCAAATTATCAATGAAGTTGTGGGACACATATTTTATTATTTCACTGATGGCTTCTTAGGATATAACCAGGTACCTTTTGCAAAAGAAGTTCAGGGGAAAACTAAATTTGTTTTGAAGTTTGAGTTATTTTCATATACAGTAATGCCATTCAACCTAAAGAATTCCCTAATAGTATTATCTAGGATAGTGGTCAAGGTTTTTCAAGAATACATTTACAAAAAAATGGCTATGTATTTTGGAAAGTTCCATGTCCATGTTGATCCATCTAATGTTTTTGTGGAACAATTTTATCCCAACCACATGACAACATGGTTGATCATCGAAACACATACGCCAGTCAAAAACTAAATAAAGTTGAAAGAAACTACTCGACAACTGAGCGATATGATCTAGCAATGATTTTCTCCCTTCCAAAATTCAGACATTACTTATTGGAAAATCCATTTATCTTATTCACAGACCACCAGACACTTAAATATTTAGTAAATAAATTGATCCATTAAGGAAAAATATGTCTATGGCTACTACTATTCCAAGAGTTCAACTTTGAAGTAGTAGTTTGATAAGGAAAGAAGAATGTCAACCCATACCATCTATCTCGACTCGAGACAATAGAATATACGACTATGATAGACGATGACTTACCAAATGAAAATTTATTCAAGGACTAAGCTTCCCCCAAGGAACTACAAGAAATTGAAAATTTTCCAAAAGAAGGGAAGGAACCTGAATTTATCCCAACCAACAAAAGAAATATCCTAGTGCTAAAGGAAATATCATTCAATCTCATGAATGGATATATTTACAAGATAAGCATTGATAATATTTTGTGAATATGTGCATTAGAACATGAACATGAGGATATAATCAATGAAGCACATGCAAAACCAATAGGAGGTCATTTCCAAGCTGACACGACAACCAAAAATATCATCCAAGATGGACTTTGGTGGCTGAAATTACACAAGGAATGTCAAGAACAAGTGAATAAATGTGATGAGTGTCAGAGGATGGGTCAACCATTGTGGAAAAATGAAATGCCTTTACATTCAGTAAACCCTAGTTTACCATTTGAAATTTGGGCTATTGACTTCGTCGATCTCTTCCCAAAAAGAGAAAAAAGAGTGAGGGTGAAATACATCATCACAACAGTTGAGTACCTAACTAAATGGGCTAAAGTAGAACTACTCAAAAGGTTCACAAAGGAAACAACGACCAAATTCATCTATGAAAATATAGTAACTAGATTCAATTGTCCTTTGACATTAATCAATGATCAAGGAACTAATTTTATGAATGGAACAATCAAGGTACTACCTAAAAAAAAATTGATCAACCACAGAAAAATGATTTCTTGTCATCCACGGGCCAATGGAGTTGTTGAATCATTCAATAAACCATTACATAAAGGCTTCACAAAAATATGTTGACTCATCAGCGATGATTGGGATGATAATATTCCAACTATATTGTGGGCTTATAGAACAACATACAAAATATCGACTGTTCAAATGTCGTTTAAGTTAGTCTATGGTCAAGAGGTTGTAGATCCATTACACTTATGTGCTAATTAAAGAAGGATAGCTCATGCCCTTGAATTTGACCACATTCTTAATACAAGAAAACAATTCTACCAGTTGAATCAATTATAGGAAGAAAGGATGCTCACTTAACAACATCAAGAGGCCCAAAAGAAGCAATAGAAGGCTTGGCACGACTAGCATATTAAAAATAAAGAAACCAACGCAAGAGATTTGGTACTTCTATATGAAAGTCACATAATGGGAAAACCTCAAAAAATAGAAACTGTGTGGTTGGGTCCTTATGTGTTCGAGGACATCTGACCAACGAGAGTAGTATAGTTAAGGAATTTACAAGGGAACCCGTTAGAAAAACTAGCCAATGAGGCTCGATTGAAGAAATACAATGCTTAGTAGTCACAAATCCTAGTGGTGAAAAGCTCTCTGGGGGTTCCAATAGGATTTAACTAGGTCGAAAACCCCTTGGGGTGGCCTAAGTCAAAATTCAGAATAAAATAATAAATAAAGAAAAAGGAAAAAATAAAAGAAAAGAAAAACAAAGATAAGCAATAAAATTAAAAGAAATATTAAGAAAAACAAAAGAGAAATTAAGAAATCAATAAACAAGTCGGTAATCAAAATTAGGTACAAAACTATTTGATGATTACAAGCTGTATGACTGACTCAAACCACCAAAATCATTCATTCACACCTACCATAATTAAATATGAGAAGATAACATAGCCCTTGGTCATCATTAAAATCATTCAAATAAGAAAAGAAGAAACCCAAAGCAAGCTCAACACCAAGGCAAGACTTGTGCCACCTCCTAAACAAACAAACCAATCAAGCCATCAAAAGAGACTTACATCATTCATTAGAATGTGAAAATCCTCAGTCAAGCAAAAATAGATTCTATAGAACAAGAAAGTGGGAAATATGTAAAGCAAGTGAGCGTGTAAATAATAATTCAAGTGATCATGAACACCTTCAATCAAGTTTATAAAATAAAGGAAGTCGACTTGGTCAGACGACTTGACCAGAGATCTTTGATGAACTGGAAGAACCAACCCAACTAGATCACACAAGTGAATAAAATAAAATAAAGTTTACCAAGTCGGGTGCACTCACCAAGAAAACAAAATCGACTTAGTTGAATCAGGTGGCCAGTAGTAGTACGTTAACACAATAAATGTCTAACGAGGTGATTTCAACTGCAACACTGTAGTCGACATATTTGTCCCTTCACATGAGCAAGAAATTTCTCCCGACATTACTATTGAGGCATGTGAATTAATGACGTTGTTGAACGAACTAAAGTCCCCAATCCACCTCCCACCTATAAATACAAACGAGGAATATGACTTCGTATATTTATTCTTGACACATGAGCACTCGAGTAGTTAGAGCATAGAAACTACAATTGCATATTTGACTCAAGAGATTCAAAAACCCATTACCGAACCCAACCAAAAGGAAATTACAAGAATGGCAAGGATGAGAGGACAGGTTGCAAACTCCTTGGTTGAGCCAAAAAAAAAATCAAAGTTCGATAAAGATGGTGCGATAGAACTAGAGGCTCGCATACAAAATATTCATAGATCTAGGATGGTAGAAATTGATTGGTTGAGGCATTGACAAAACCTTACAACACAGGGAATGGAAGAAGAAAACAAATTTCTTAGAAATGGTTGGAATTCAACATTTTCTAGGAGCACCAGAAGTCGCGTACTTTGGTGGATGGAAGGAAGAATCGATGAAGAATTTGGTGATAAAATACCATAGAGGAAACTTATGGCTTGACTTCCTAGTCGATATTACCGAGGGAATGATTCATCGAGTGACGGGAATTCCACATGGAAGAAAGTCAGTCCCAAAAAACATAAAATCTAACAAATAGATCCAAGCCCTCATAGGAGGAACATCAACGAAAAACTCAAAGGGTTTTTTCATCAACAAGGTAACCAAGCTCAGGGCCAAGTGGACATGTGTAATAATAACGTTGTGCTTGACAATTGCAGGTTGAGATTCATACGTGAATATTACAATGTTGTAACCCATTGGCCAAATCCTTCAATAATGGGGGCACAATTCGATTGGGAAGATCACTTAGCTACATTAATCAAAATAAATTGCAAGGATTTCCAAGAAAACGTTCAGGTTATAAAGTTTCCATCCTTGCTAATTTGTCTCTTTATGAACCAAGTTATCCTAGTTGGGGAACCTATGTTCACCTTATGATAGATTTAAAATATGGATAACTACAAGAGTTTCACACTAGGAGTAGTTGATTCATTCAAGTCCTTCCCGATTGAAGAAGTATTCAAAAGTTGGGTAAAAAACTTGCAAAATGTATCACACAAGTGGAGAGTTAAGTAGAAATTTTGACGGGATTTACCCCAAATTTCCCACATCCAACTAAGTCTCGACACCACCATGATTTGGTGTGGATTCGTTGGGGGTATAGCACTAGAAGAACTAGAGTACCAACCAATGAAGTATCAATTCTTTCAGGAGCTCAACCGACAACTGGGGTTTGAAACTCTGATCCCACCAGAGGTTCTTAGTGACAAATAAACCATTTTAATTCCCCTAACTGATGTAGAATATGAAGAAGAAAGGTAAGAAGACCTTTATACAATCCCATTTGTTGAAAACTTAGACATGGACGAAAGTACCTTAGTAAATCATACCTCGACAAAGAGTAAAAAATGGGAAAAATCAGTCAAGGGTAAATAGGTTGTCGACATGAAGGCAGACACAAAATATATAAAAATTATCTGGAAAGAGATGTTCCAATCAGACACTGTGTTGGATTTCAATGACCCATTAATAAGATAAAAAAATGGCTTCCTTAAGTTAGTTGTAAAGGCTTGACTAAAATAAAAGAAGACTTGACAAGACAAGGATATCACTAGAAATATTTTGAAGTCGAGCGCTGGAACACAATTTCAAGAGATGATGGAAACATTACATGTGAAGAAGTCTGGAATGAGAAAAACCAAGGCATATCTGGAGAAGCAAATGGAAACATGAAGGAAGAAAAAACAAAGACTAGACGACCAACAAGAACAGAGTACAAGTCAATCAACTCTAGATGCATCACACTCGTTGAAAGTAACTATACCTGACCCCGGTAAAATACATGCTCCAAAGAAGCAGTGGACAAGGACGAGTATATTCGAACTCACCAAAGAATCACCACCACCTGAGGTTACACTAATTGTCGAAGAAAGAGAGGAAAAAAAAATTAAAAGGAAAAAGAGATGAAAAGCATCATATGAAGAAATAATTTGAAAGTCCCCACCCAACAACAACAATTAAATAAGTGCATTGCACTTAGGGTCAGAAGGTATCGATTAATCAGTACAAAATGGAAATACCAAGAAGCACACCACAGTTGATTCGGCTCCAGTGGGTAGGTTGAACCCACTCCACTCGACTCAACCAAATGTTGTCTCAAGCAAAGAATGTTGATCGGGTCATCCCAACACACCTACAATAATAGGTATGTCAAAGAAGACACAAGAATAACGAGACACAAATATTCATGTGTCAGCACATATCAATATCGCAAAGAAATTAGTTTTTGTAGAAGCTGTCACAATATCATCGGATGGGTCAGACCCCCCAGAGAAGTCCAATGAGGAAGTATAAAATACCCAGCAATACAAGTAGATCAACATCATACATTTGACTTCCCAGATGAAAGAACAACAAAAAGAATATAATGATGTTGGTATGGTATTTCCCCACAATGTAAGTATCCCACAAAAGAACCCTTCTTCACAAATCCCTCACAAAACTCATCTGGACCCTATATAGAAGACTAACAATACAAAGCAGAATAATGCACTAGGCCAAAGGAATAATGGAAAAGATGGTAGGAAGAACCCCGAAAAACAACAAGAAACAAGGGGGTAATAACAAAGAAAATTAGGGAAATAATGATCCAAATAAAGGCAATGATACATAAAAAGAGCAACAAAATATAGCCAACGAAAATCCAGAACAATAAAATGTGGAGAAAATAGAAAAGAAAAAGAAGAAAAAGATAATTCACAGGAAATATAACACTTCAAAGGAGGTTACTTTCATAGCCTTCAAACCAATTGGGTCGACAGAATTGACTGTCGAAACAATATTTGACCCAGTAGTAGCATCTGATGAGTAAACATTAGATTTATATAATGAAGTTACCAAAGAAACAACCAACAGATGGAATAGGGCCATGAGAGATGGTTCTTGTTTGGTAACAAGGAGAAATAAGGAAAAACAAGTATTGAATGACTATGCATTGCTCGATAAAGATAAATTGGGAATAGAGAAGCCAACAAAAGGATTATATACACTTGCAACCATCAAAGGGTTGGTCGAAGCAGTTATCAACATAAGGGAAAACAATCAACTATAAATCCAACACCTCAAGAAGAACAATAAATAAATCAAGAAAATACACAATCAGGTGCTAAGAAATAATCATGATGGATTGGCTCAACAAAAAACAGTAATCCTCTAATCATAGTATGGAAAATTCAAGGAGATACTGCAACAACAACTAGAAGTCGTCATGCCATAGGTAGATATATTAAACAAAGTACTCAACAACTAATTGTCATACTTTTCCACCACTTAAAACAAATCAAAAGCACAAAGGACTATAATTTCCATCCTGAGAACAACAATACTACTCACCACTAACACTAAGTCTAAAGAGGCCATATCTAACCATCCTACAAAATAAAAGGAATTCAAGGTAGAATTATCCAAGAAAGAAAGGGAGTGGCTGAAAGAAGTAAGAAAATCCCAACCGACAACAGATAAAGCAATCAAATATCTCAACTAACTCAAAGAGAAAAAATAGGAAGTTGAAAAGAAATTCAACCTAGAGTTGATTGCCATGCATGAAACTTATTTGATAGATAAAGTAGATATTTTAGGAAAGTTGAAGTCAGTGGGGACAGAAGAACAACAATTTATTGAAGAATGGTATATGTTCTCATAGCATCTGCAAAACAAAACTCTTATCATTTATCAGACAGCATTTGAAGGGATGCCACAACAACCACCATAACAGTCAAGGACCACATCAACATATCGACAACAATTCTAGTTTTTCAATCCCACACCATCTAAGTCAAACATCCCGATTACCAGTCACCAGTCAAGGACCACAGAGTTTGTCATTGAAGGATCAAAAGAGTCACATGTGAAAATCAAAACAACACCGCTTCCACCTAATGTACAACTGCATGAATGGGGAATTCCAAAAGAAACAAATGAGTAGACCATGCAACCATAAAATATATGTGAACAACATGCGACATTCAAGGAAATATGAACACCCAAGTCAATTTTGAATAAGTCAAGTATAAAACCCAATTGAAGACTCCAATACTTCTCGACATCAACATCTTTTTCTACTTCTTCTATCACTTCTCTCTTATTCTCAGATTGTAATATTTTCAAATATGATATAACCTATTGGTGAAAACCTCTTCGGGGGCACCAATAGAGTTTGTAAAAAAAAAATCAATGTAATAGCCACACTCCCCCCTTGCTTGGGATGAGAAAAGAATTGAGGGGGGCGAGGATATGTTGTAGGGGATAGTTGGGTCTTTCGAATAGACATGTTAGTCGACCAGCCAAGTCGACAACAAAATTCGGTTAGGGAAGTCAGTTGAATAGACAATTATAGTTGACCAACCAAGCAATTAAGAAGTGTAACTAAATCATAACTATATATCATGCATATATGTATGTGGCTATGTAATGGAAAGACAGAGGTTGTTTCACCTATCTAATCAAATACATTGATGGTTCTCGCAACTATTGTGTATGCTTTCTTATGTCTCTATGTGTACATGTATGTGGTGCCATAATATATGTTTCTCTGTGTAAAGATCTATTGGTAACTTCTTGTACTTTCCCTCAAACTACAACAAGAAAATACAACTTGAAACTACAAATAAAAGAGAATGTACATGGATGAGGATAAATTAATATCAATTGAATAAAATACAACAAAAATATGATGTGCAAGAATTCGATGATGTTGGAGAAAATAAAGGGAATTTGTAGAGATTAGATTAGTTGTATATTACAGAGTCAATGATTATGTTGGATCAAAGAAGGGTAATGACATGTCTTTGTCGAGACATGAGTCAATTTGGGTCATGCAAGGGATGCACTGATGATAAGAACATGAGCAATCCTTGTAGAAATGAAAAACGAATGAAAAAGGTGACCACAGTACCAAAAGACAATTGCACTAGAAAGAAAAATGGAAATTTCACATTTTTGTAAGAAGTTTGTTGTTGTGTTGTTGCAGACATATATGAAACAATGAACATGAAGATAGTAGTAGTGGTTTGAAGGAAGAATATATATTAGGAATATTATGCATTGTATTTCTTGTATATTTGACATATATAGCAAGGAACAATG
>JZKD02S1673381.1:141693-158446 GCA_000966675.3 Picea glauca
AATCACATCCATGAGTGGAGGAGGAGAAGACGTTTGATCAAAGTTCCTCTTCCTGATCAACTATTGGCCGAGTGGTTTACCAAATCACTCATTGGGCCTATTTATCATGATGTCATCATGGGTGGTGTTGTCACTAAAGACAAGGCGATTAGTCGTGCTCAATATCTCGATCTCGTTTATTCGTAGACAGGAACACTTTACGATTTGATCCCGGATGCGCCTCGCCCTTCCACAAACCCTACCCCAACACCTCCAGCAACTTCTCATACTACTAATGGTGTGATCGACACCTTTCATGCTGAAACTAAGTACACACATGTCGACAAGGATGATTTTAGGGGATAAATTTTTCTCATGGGCTAATTTTACATGGTTTTCCCAAAAAAAGATTCGCTATTCTAAAAATGATTCGTTGAAATAATATAGGATAAAATTATTTTAATTTAAAAATAGCCAAAATTTTATACAAACTATATAAAATCCTTAGAAATTTGAATATTTTTACAAAAATGTTGCCAAACATTTATAGTTGGCATATGAAGGATTAGTAATATTAGTCAAGGTTTCTACATTTTAAAATAAATTTTCATCCTTAAAATCACCCCTGCATGTCCGTCACACCAATCCCAAATCTAATAATTATAATACACAAAATACTCCTACTCCTACTCTTTCCAGCGGTAAAATTGATGAGGTTAATTATGTTCAATCCACGCCTACCGGTAGAATAAAAATAAAATAAAGGTAAGGGTAAGAACAAGGAGGAAAAGAATAATAATCCAAAATTTGATAAATCCAAAACGCAAATCGTTGATGAGAAAGATAAACGTAAACCTCGTTACCCCTTCCTGATTTGTGGTGACGATCATTACACGAAACATTGTCTGAGACATGCTGAGGTTACTAAGTTCCTCCAAGGGACCGGGAAACCTTATACACCTATCATTTTGTCACAACCTTTCCCTTCTTGGAAGCAGGCCCAATTGGTCATTCATGACCAAAATTCTCCTTCCACGTCATATTATTTCCTTATGTGTACTGGTGATTCTAAAAAGAATGAAGTTGCAGTCGCAACTCGAGCTAAAGATTACTCTCCATCAAAAGAGAAAGTTGATGATATACCACCTTCATTGGTTCAACCTTATCCTCCAACTTCACCTCCAAACAGTCCTCTTCATCTCGAAATACCAGGCCTCGATACAGTTCTTCTCCCCCCTCCCAATGGTGTTGTTCGAAAGTCTGCGTTTAATCCCCATGCATGTGCTGCTCAAAACTACAGTATTGTAGAAGACCTTGCGCAAGCACCTTATGCGATGTTATCTCTTGAAGTCCTTCAAAGTTGTCTTTCTCAATGGAAGGAATTGTTAAAGGATATTAGTGGAATTGATCCAACTGATTCTAACTTAATAATATTTGACTTGGAAGATCACATTCCAAGGATTCCTCCTCAGTTAGCATTTCAAATCCAAGTTGTTGTTGAAAACAAGAATATCTGTAGAACTCTTATTGACGAAGGAGCCTCGAATTGCATTATGTTTGTCACTTTTTGGAAATATATTGGGTCTCCTACCCTCACCAAATCACACAATACACTTAAGGCCTTCAATGGTACATATTTTAAACCTTACAACGTTCTTCCATCATTGTCTATTACGTTGGAAGGTAAATCGATCAACGTCGAGGTTGAGGCCTTCGATGCACCTGTTGATTATAAAATTTTACTCGGCTGTAGCTGGATTGATTCCATGTGCGCATTTATGTCTACCCTTTTTTCCATATGTTACATTTCCCGCACTAAGGAAAGGTTGTTACTTTTGACCAACTGGCCTTATTTATTTTCGATTCCCATACTAGCAACATTCTTTTTATTTCTAAGAAACCTCCTAGTTACGAGAATGTCAGAGTGGGTCTTTTGAAAGATTCATATTTGATGGGTACATTTCTAATCCCACCACCCAATATTCCCTTGCCTTTTGTTTCCTCTATTAATATGATATCCACCATTGTTCGTGAAACCCATGAGTCATATGACCCATGGGTAGTACCTAACCCTGGTGACTACCTTCATTATAGAAACAAGATGCCTCTAAGTCTGGTCGAATCCGATTATCAAGCTATTCAGTCGAAAACCCCCTCCTCTCCTTCTCTTTTTGATTCATATCCTAATCTGTTTCACGTGATTTTTCCTACAGATGAGATGATCATGTCAGTCATGTATATGGAAGACACTCCCTGGGACGATGGGCAAACACTATAGAGATTTACCAACGGATTTCGACTCTGTCAATCGTTGTTGTTATCTCTTCAGTTCCCGAGTCAACACATGATGTTTTGTATGAAGGGAACTTGAGAAACATTTCACCTACCCTCCTTCTCAACATATCCATTAAACTTGGAGTCGTGGAGAATGGTCATATCGGGGCCTCATGTTCTACTGATGAGGTCAACACTTATAAATCCATTTTCCAAGAGTTTCATGATGTTTTCACCTAGAGTTACGAGGAAATGCTAGGTAACGATTCTGATATAGTTGTGCATGAGATTAATACATACCTGGATGCTAAACCCATTCACCAACAAATTCGCCCAGTACATCCACTAAAATTTTTTGCTATCAAGATTGAAGTTGAAAAAATTCTTAATATTGGCTTTGTCTATCCTGTGGATTTGACTGATTGGGTATCCAATCTAGTTCCAATGAATAAAAAACAAGGTACCATCGACGTTTGTGTAGATTATAGGGACATAAATAAGGCTTTTCCTAAGGACAATTACCTGACCCATTTTGTCGACTAGATCGTTGATGACTGTGATGGCAGCAAAATATTATCTTTAATGGATGGTTTCTTCGGCTATAATAAAATTAATATTTTACCCACGGACCAACAAAAGACCGCTTTTATTTTCCCAAGGGGAACCTTTTCCTACCAGAAATTACCCTTTGGTCTTAAGAATGTTGGCACGACTTTTCAACGCTCTATGTCTTATGCTTTCCATGATATTAAACACATTGTGCAACCCTATCTTGATGACATATCGATGCATTGCATGTATCGTCAAGATCACCTAGCACACTTAAGGGCCATTTTCATATGTTTTCGTTATTATCGTATCCGCTTAAACCCACACAAATGTGTTTTTTGTGTGGAGTCGGACCGACTTCTTGATTTTATTGTGTCGATACATGGGATTCGAGTATACACCTTGAAGGTTGATTCCATCCTTAATCTACCTCCTCCTTCCATGCTACGCCAACTCCAAAGTTTGCAAGGGAAGGAAAACTTTTTACGTCGTTTCATCCCCAATTACGCTGAACTAACGAAATGATTCACTCGGCTACTCAAGAAAGGTTACAAGTTTGTATGGGATGATACAACAAACAAAGCCTTTGAATATTTGAAAATTTACTTAACCCGTACACCATTACTGTTTCCCCCTGACTATAGTCGATATTATTTCCTCTCCTTAGTCACTTTGAACTCTACCATCGCTATGGTCTTAGTCCAAGAGGATGATTCGCATGACGAACATGTGATATACTATTTGAGTTGGAGTCTCACGACTACCGAGACCAAATACCTACATGTGGAGAAACTAGCCTTGGCATCTATTCAAGTTGTCCAACGTTTTCGTCATTATATATTATTATGAAGAACCACTGTTATTTCCGATTGCAACCCCATGCAACATATCCTCACCTGAGAATTGTTCCAGGGAAAGTAATCCAAATGGATAGTTATTCTCCAGGAGTTTGACTTGGAATTTGAATGCGCTAAGTCAAAGAAATCCTTGGTTTTTTCCGAACTGATATGTGACCTTCCCTCCACTGAGACAGAAAATGTGGCAGAGGATTCCTTTCCTGAAAAATCCCTTTTTCTGATTAGTTCTAATGATGTATGCTACAGAGATATTAGTATCTATCTCCAGACTCAAACTTTTTGACCCGATATATCTAGTACATATCATCGTTGTATACGATATCAAGCCCTTCAACACATCATTCTTGGTGATACTCGTTACCTCCATAGTGTTGATTCCATTTTTCAATGATGTTTCACCTATGATGAAACTGAGAAAGCATTGAATGACTATCACTCTCGAGCATGTGGCAGTCATATTTCTGGGTATGCCACTGTCCAAAATATCTTACGAGCGGGTTATTTTTGGCTTTCTTTGTTTAAGGATTGCATTACTGTTGTTCAGAAATTCCATGCTTTCCAAACTTATAATAACAAGATAATATCTCATCCTTCTCCCTTACATCTTGTAGTTTCCGTTGGTCCATTCGCCAAATGGGGCATTGAATTCATGACATGTAGCCCTCACTTGGCCAGGGGGAATGGGTACATCATTGTAGCTGTGAATTATTTCACTAAATGGGCCGAGGCGATGCCTACATTTGATAACACTGGGAAACTACAACATTGTTCATATTCAATCATATCATTACTCGGTTTGGTATCCCTCAAGCTATCGTTACTGATCACGGTAGTCATTTTCGAAATTTTATGATGTCCGAACTTACTGAAAAGTTGGGGCTTCTCCATGAAAACTCAACCCCCTATTATCCACAGGCCAATGGTCAGGTTGAAGAAATCAACAAAGTTCTCATTACTATGCTTTGACAGATGATAGGAATTCATAAGACAAATTGGCACACGATGTTATTCTCAACATTATGGGCCTATCAGACATCCGTTAAGTCTTCCATGAGATATATACCTTTTCATCTAGTTTATGGTATCGAAGTTATCTTGTCGATTGAATGTGAAATACCATGTTTGAAACTAGACGTTGAACTTCTCCCTAATACCTCAGGTGAAGAAGAGTGTCTTTTGTATCTGATGCAACTAGACGAAACCCATCGTAATGTTGCCTTAGTTATTGAAACCCAGAAGAAATGTTTTAAATCCCAATACGACAAACATGTCAAGCCAATTTTTTTTTTTAAGGTGATCTAGTTCTCCTTTATGAGCAAGATCACGATTTGTTAGGGGTCGATAAATTCGAGGCCATGTGGTGAGGTCCTTATATTGTCAAACATGTGTTGCAGAAGGGATATTATGAGTTGGTTGATTACAATGGAATTCCTTTGAGTGAACCCAGAAATGGGCTTTAAATAAATAAGTATTGTGCTTAAGTCATTTTTTCATGAGTGCTTGTACTTTAGTGTTATTTTTCGTTGTTTGGTTTCAACCTTCAACTACTTACCTTGCGTTGTGCTTGGTTTCTATATGTTGGTGTCTTCGCTATGCTACATTGGCTTCATTAATGGAGTTAGTCGCAGTACTCAGAACTTAGCATCTATTGTTTGGGCAATCTATGCACCTACAGATGAATTGATTAGTCTACATGGTGTTTGTGTTGGTCAGGCAACTAACAATATCGCAGAATATAGTGCAGTCATCGAATTATTGACGGACATTGTTTCACTTGGAATCTACCATCTTACTGTATGAATCAATTCGTAGTTAGTAGTCCCACATTTGATTAATGTTTACTCCAATCGAAGTCCTACATTATTAAGGGTATATTTAGGAATTTTTCTCTTGGAACGTCATTTTGATTACATTGAATATAAACACATTCCTATATGTCTAAATACATTAAGAGATGTATTGGCTAATTATGTGTTAAACATACATTTGAGACATTTATAAAATCCAATCACACTTTGTATATACAACAAGTAAGCCGGTAGAAGCCTCATATATATATAACGATAAAATTTTACAAAAAAAAGTGTTTTTGTTCGAAGACCAAAATATAAAAAATGTGAATCACATGGCTTCATATACAAATAAAGAATCAAGGATGTTGCTCGCTATAACATGCAACTTCATGTGCTAATTTAGGGAGCAGTCGACCAATGGAAGAAGACACACTCATTGTATGGCGCTTATAATGCCTCGCGATATCGTCAATGGAGGCATCCAGGATGTTCATCATAAGCCCCTCTAGATTATGTGCTAGGATCTCGTAGTCAGTAGTAGCTACTCCTGCTATGTCAGCTCTCTCCCCTCTCTCTCCCCTCACCTCTGGATGGGGTATGAACCTGGAGGTCGGTAAGGTCCCACATCTGCATCATCAAAAGAGCATTTGATTAGTCATCAAATAAACAACACATAAAATCATTTTATATTAAAAATCACAAAAACATCATAAAAACAAAATGTACTTATTACCTATGTCCCCCCATTTGGAACCTTAAGGAAGAACCAGATCCGGATCTCCATGGAAGTCGAGTCTAACATACACATAGTCGTCGACCATGAGCATCTGAGTCTGCAACCAGTCAAAGAAAACATGAATATACTTGATGATAGGACTAGTCACATGTCATGCCATGAGGTCGACCCACCTCTTCATTCTTGGATCTTGTGGGGAAGGTATACCCCACTCTACCTGCAAGCATAAATATGGGACCCTCTCTAGGAAGAAGGACACCAAAATCGATCTGTATCCAAATTGTTTCAGATCACCACTCCTGCACTTGGTCAATTTTTTTTTCATGCTTCTGAGAACCTTGTCACACCAGTTGAAAACTCGGGGTTCCATACATTCCAGCGCATATTGGAAATAGCTCTAAAGAGCCATGTGGGGAGCTGCACTACCTGCCATGCATGTGATGGTGTAGAGGATGGTTTGTATAGGCAAGTCACAAACATCTCTAGTAGTGACTTTCCCGCTATGCTTCTAAGTACATGGCACACAATGTGCACTGATACAGTGGCTCATAGGCTCTCCACCTCCCCTGCTACCTGTAAGCGTAACTCAGGACGCACGACAAGATAGACCGGTCAAGAAGTAGATATCCTCGATATCTATTGTAAGAATGTGGACCCCCACACAGAACACCTACTCGTTCACATCCCGCATGTGAACTAGGTATTCGTGAAACCTCAATTGGGCCCTCATGCCTTGGATCTTAAAGAATGTTAAAAATCCACACTACCGGAAAGAATTTACCGTTCCTGAGTAATTCCTGAAAAAACAGTCATCCTCCTTGTGCTCTCTCTCTCGCCATTCCAACATTCTTACCGTAGAAAACCTGCAATTGAATATAAAAGAGAGATTAGCATCTTCATCTTCTTCCTGGAAACTTTTTGAACTGCGCACGTCGCAGGCCTAGGCATCTGTACAGTGCGGGGTCTTCGTAGGCTATATTTAAGGCCACTTGTGACAACCCTGGGTCATCGCAGGGCACAATATAGGGTGCATGTGATGACCTTCACGCATAGATACCTTTGAAAACTTAACTCAAAAAGTCATTTTTAACCAATGAAAAGAAAAAATTGATCCATGAAAAGTTGAAAGAGATGAAAATTACATGTTCTATGGAGACCATTCGTCAAATTATCAACCGTGCCTTCTACAATCCGCAGTGGAAAATTGAGGTAAATAAGGGGTTTTGGAACAAAGTTTGGGTGAAATAACAATGGAATAGTGAAATGAAGTTTTTATCCATTTTTACTAACTTTTTCACTTTTTCATTTATATTTTATATTATTCTATATATTTCACCTAAACCCTAATGTCCTAACGACATTGCAAGTGTTTGATTTTTTGCAGATGAAAAACCTAGGAGTGAAATGTTGAACAAGGATACGCCTTTTTGGTTTTCTTTTATACATTTGTGGCATGTACAAATTCTTTTAGGGATTTTTAGGAAAAACTCCGAGCTTAGTTTTTGTTCTTTCTCATTCTCATAAATAAATGAGAATGTAACCTAGTATACTTTTGTCATTTTTTCGTACTTGTAATGGTAACACAAAAAACAAAACCTATGGAGTATCCTTTAAGCTCTTTTCATGCTCCATAAAAATGAAACGATTGTCGAGCGACCTTGTTCTTTTCACACTCGTAAAAGTATCTGAAGAAAACATTTGATGAGGAGTAGGTTATCACTTTTTCGGCTTCATCAGATTAATTTACAGAAAAGGAATTTATGGAGTTCTCTTTAAGTGTTTTTCAGACTCTCTAAACATGAAAAACCCCTGATTTTTCTCTCTTTGGACTCGTTAAACAAACAACAAAAGACCCATCTGGGATCGAACCACTCCTTCTTAGGGTTTGTTAAACATACTCTGAGGGACTCGTCTAAAGGACGATCTTACATCAACAAGCATATGTTATCCTCCTCAAGCTTGTGTAAAAATAAAGAGGTACTCACCAGAAATGGTGGGGGGGGGGGATTTCAGAAAGAAAAGTGTCTCTATATCCGTTCTAGTGGTAGTAATAGTCTCTCTTTAACATGACACCCCACTTCATCATTGTATCCAGGTTGGGAAATCCATTTGTCTCTTTTTCGACCATTTGGATATCCATATGTTGGGTCCTCCTTGAGTTAATGCTGCCAATACCATTGTCGTGTCATTCATATGTTCAATGGAATTCCATCCTTAACAAGAATTCTATTGAATCGACCATCTGCAGTTGTAAATATTCTACCATTTCGGCCTTTCCCATGTTAGTTTCAAAGAACTTCATATTTCGATCTACTTCAAATCTGTTACTTATTTCATGTCATTGATGGGGAATACATCAAGGCCTTCCTGTGACTAGTCTTTTCCTGTTGACTTCAACTCATTATCCATAAATAATAATTAGGAATCATTCAGTACCTTAGATCCTGCATGCCTCAATGGCAGGTTTATTTTCTTTCAACAGTGGGTTCACATCATTGACCCTTGATTAGGAGATTCCATCCAGTGTTCAACTTCTACTCATTTATTCACATTCATTGGATTGTACTGGGGTACTTTGGGAGTCATTGACATCAATGGTGATTTCCTTCGCACTTTTTAATAGTTTTCATTAATAACCGGTAATCAAGTGGTTTCTACCATGTTCGACTTCAGCACCTATAATCGCATGGTTAGATTCATACTTAGGGATGATGGAAATGAAGACCCTAGATCATACCATTCTGTTCCAGGTTGTGACAGATTATTCATGGTTTTTATTGACACATAGATCCACTTTGTATGTCTCGTGGCTATGTATGAATTTTAATTCTTTAGAGCATAGATCCACAATGTATTATGGGTGAATATGTCAGTTCACGATGACATGGATCCACAGTGTATGTTTAGTGGCCATGAATCATTTGAATTTTTTGTAATATGATTATGAGAATGCCTACCTCAGACAATGGTATATTATTATGCTGATGCTTGACTGTTTGTAGGCTCCCGATCGATGTGATCCTTGTTTCCAACGCACACATTATACAAAGTATTTCAGTTGCCATGGGTTCCAGTCTCATACTTTGGGGGGCATTCTATTACACATTATTTTGGTCACCCCAGTGATCCATTGAAAACATGTGTTCATGTTCCCAAAAAGAGCCTTTCTTCATGAGGAAAGTGACTGAATTTCTCTTCTCAAAAACCCTATTAAGGAAGGTCGTCGCAGGCTGCACCATATGTCGGGTGCGACGATGCTTGATCGTTTCCCTATGCCCTAAAGATGAGTTGTGACGTATCTGCAAGCTTCTCTACATATAGGGTCCGATGATGTCAAAATACTAAGAAAAGGGGAAGTTTCATGAAATTTCTATAAGGGGATCTTCTAGAATATGAGGTGGTGTCTGTATGGTTGGGATATTACTCGCTTCTCTGATTTGGTGGGATCATCCTAATATATTCAACCATCTGTCTTTACCTTATATAAAGAGGGATTTCTCATGGAAAAGGCTAAGGTTGATTTCAAGGTTAATGAATATTGAATAGGCTAAGATCATATGGAGAGTTCTGCATTAGATCATTCTTGAGAGCCTCATTTTAGTTCATCAAGTCCTTGTGGATCTTATTCATTTAAGATTGGATAAAGTGTGTGTGTTGGAGCAAAGGGTCATCATAAGGGGACCTTGCAACATCAAGGCTTTGGTTGTAATCTCCACTTTCATTTTAATATGATACAGTGATATGTTTCTTTCACATAAAACTTGTCTTGTTTTACTGTATGATTCCTTGATCACATACATAGGTTCTCGTTGAGTATATTATATTGCTTTCACTTTGGTTGGCTTGTGTTCGCTTGCAGATTCAATATCACAGGAGCATTGGAGTGGATCTAGGATGAAAACGGCAAGAGGATGCGATATTTAAATGGTATGTTGCCTATCTCTTGTTAGCTAGTAAACTCAATGGTTAGAGCTTAGGGAAAGTGTCATATCATGTTCTATTTTGTTCTAGAACTAGGTGGATCTAGGGAGATCTGTTTATGTCTGTATTTACCGATAAGTCCCATAAAAACTATGAGCACCCATGCCATTTCATTTCTAATGTTTTCATTTTTTGTTCCTAGCTTGAGATCAATCTCTCTTCCTAGTGATTTATTTTCTACAACATTCCCTTTTAGGTTTTGTCTTATAGTGCCTTTCCCAAGTTTTCCTTCACACATGTGGAAAATTTCTCTCGATTGTTTCCTCTATTTTTGTCAAATTCATGGTCATCCATCTCCCAGGGTGGTTCTACTTCCACACACCCTCAATTTTCCACATTGACCTTTCAACCATGGTAAAAACTAAACCACACTTAATTGTTTCTTGGCCTCCAACAATACACATCGATCTTTATATTGATGGTCATTCTTTATTTTCTCTCACTACCAGATCTATATCATTCTACAACCAAGGATTGATTCCACAAAATCCACAACACATAGTTCTTATTCTCACATATTGCTTTTGTAGCCACTTTCATGTTTTGTAGTAACTATAACATTCTATAGAAACTTGGGAAATCCACAATGCATACTTCTAGTGCCCGTGTCTTACTTTTGTAATACAAACATTATCATTCTATAGAATAGTCTACTTAATACAATTTTCACAGTGACTATCTACAACTATAATNCATTGTTCCTTGCTATATATGTCAAATATACAAGAAATACAATGCATAATATTCCTAATATATATTCTTCCTTCAAACCACTACTACTATCTTCATGTTCATTGTTTCATATATGTCTGCAACAACACAACAACAAACTTCTTACAAAAATGTGAAATTTCCATTTTTCTTTCTAGTGCAATTGTCTTTTGGTACTGTGGTCACCTTTTTCATTCGTTTTTCATTTCTACAAGGATTGCTCATGTTCTTATCATCAGTGCATCCCTTGCATGACCCAAATTGACTCATGTCTCGACAAAGACATGTCATTACCCTTCTTTGATCCAACATAATCATTGACTCTGTAATATACAACTAATCTAATCTCTACAAATTCCCTTTATTTTCTCCAACATCATCGAATTCTTGCACATCATATTTTTGTTGTATTTTATTCAATTGATATTAATTTATCCTCATCCATGTACATTCTCTTTTATTTGTAGTTTCAAGTTGTATTTTCTTGTTGTAGTTTGAGGGAAAGTACAAGAAGTTACCAATAGATCTTTACACAGAGAAACATATATTATGGCACCACATACATGTACACATAGAGACATAAGAAAGCATACACAATAGTTGCGAGAACCATCAATGTATTTGATTAGATAGGTGAAACAACCTCTGTCTTTCCATTACATAGCCACATACATATATGCATGATATATAGTTATGATTTAGTTACACTTCTTAATTGCTTGGTTGGTCAACTATAATTGTCTATTCAACTGACTTCCCTAACCGAATTTTGTTGTCGACTTGGCTGGTCGACTAACATGTCTATTCGAAAGACCCAACTATCCCCTACAACATATCCTCGCCCCCCTCAATTCTTTTCTCATCCCAAGCAAGGGGGGAGTGTGGCTATTACATTGATTTTTTTTTTACAAACTCTATTGGTGCCCCCGAAGAGGTTTTCACCAATAGGTTATATCATATTTGAAAATATTACAATCTGAGAATAAGAGAGAAGTGATAGAAGAAGTAGAAAAAGATGTTGATGTCGAGAAGTATTGGAGTCTTCAATTGGGTTTTATACTTGACTTATTCAAAATTGACTTGGGTGTTCATATTTCCTTGAATGTCGCATGTTGTTCACATATATTTTATGGTTGCATGGTCTACTCATTTGTTTCTTTTGGAATTCCCCATTCATGCAGTTGTACATTAGGTGGAAGCGGTGTTGTTTTGATTTTCACATGTGACTCTTTTGATCCTTCAATGACAAACTCTGTGGTCCTTGACTGGTGACTGGTAATCGGGATGTTTGACTTAGATGGTGTGGGATTGAAAAACTAGAATTGTTGTCGATATGTTGATGTGGTCCTTGACTGTTATGGTGGTTGTTGTGGCATCCCTTCAAATGCTGTCTGATAAATGATAAGAGTTTTGTTTTGCAGATGCTATGAGAACATATACCATTCTTCAATAAATTGTTGTTCTTCTGTCCCCACTGACTTCAACTTTCCTAAAATATCTACTTTATCTATCAAATAAGTTTCATGCATGGCAATCAACTCTAGGTTGAATTTCTTTTCAACTTCCTATTTTTTCTCTTTGAGTTAGTTGAGATATTTGATTGCTTTATCTGTTGTCGGTTGGGATTTTCTTACTTCTTTCAGCCACTCCCTTTCTTTCTTGGATAATTCTACCTTGAATTCCTTTTATTTTGTAGGATGGTTAGATATGGCCTCTTTAGACTTAGTGTTAGTGGTGAGTAGTATTGTTGTTCTCAGGATGGAAATTATAGTCCTTTGTGCTTTTGATTTGTTTTAAGTGGTGGAAAAGTATGACAATTAGTTGTTGAGTACTTTGTTTAATATATCTACCTATGGCATGACGACTTCTAGTTGTTGTTGCAGTATCTCCTTGAATTTTCCATACTATGATTAGAGGATTACTGTTTTTTGTTGAGCCAATCCATCATGATTATTTCTTAGCACCTGATTGTGTATTTTCTTGATTTATTTATTGTTCTTCTTGAGGTGTTGGATTTATAGTTGATTGTTTTCCCTTATGTTGATAACTGCTTCGACCAACCCTTTGATGGTTGCAAGTGTATATAATCCTTTTGTTGGCTTCTCTATTCCCAATTTATCTTTATCGAGCAATGCATAGTCATTCAATACTTGTTTTTCCTTATTTCTCCTTGTTACCAAACAAGAACCATCTCTCATGGCCCTATTCCATCTGTTGGTTGTTTCTTTGGTAACTTCATTATATAAATCTAATGTTTACTCATCAGATGCTACTACTGGGTCAAATATTGTTTCGACAGTCAATTCTGTCGACCCAATTGGTTTGAAGGCTATGAAAGTAACCTCCTTTGAAGTGTTATATTTCCTGTGAATTATCTTTTTCTTCTTTTTCTTTTCTATTTTCTCCACATTTTATTGTTCTGGATTTTCGTTGGCTATATTTTGTTGCTCTTTTTATGTATCATTGCCTTTATTTGGATCATTATTTCCCTAATTTTCTTTGTTATTACCCCCTTGTTTCTTGTTGTTTTTCGGGGTTCTTCCTACCATCTTTTCCATTATTCCTTTGGCCTAGTGCATTATTCTTCTTTGTATTGTTAGTCTTCTATAGAGGGTCTAGATGAGTTTTGTGAGGGATTTGTGAAGAAGGGTTCTTTTGTGGAATACTTACATTGTGGGGAAATACCATACCAACATCATTATATTCTTTTTGTTGTTCTTTCATCTGGGAATTCAAATGTATGATGTCGATCTACTTGTATTGCTGGGTATTTTATACTTCCTCGTTGGACTTCTCTGGGGGGTCTGACCCATCCTATGATATTGTGACAGGTTCTACAAAAACTAATTTCTTTGCGATATTGATATGTGCTGACACATGAATATTTGTGTCTCCTTATTCTTGTGTCTTCTTTGACATACCTATTATTGTAGGTGTGTTGGGATGACCTGATCAACATTCTTTGCTTGAGACAACATTTGGTTGAGTCGAGTGGAGTGGGTTCGACCTACCCACTAGAGTCGAACCAATTGTGGTGTGCTTCTTGGTATTTCCATTTTGTATTGATTGATCGACACCTCTTGACCCTAAGTGCAATGCACTTCTTTAATTGTTGTTGTTGGGTGGGGACTTTCAAATTATTTCTTCATATGATGCTTTTCATCTCTCTTTCCTTTTAAATTTTTTTGCCTCTCTTTCTTCGACAATTAGTGTAACCTCAGGTGGTGGTGATTCTTTAGTAAGTTCGAATATACTTGTCCTTGTCCACTGCTTCTTTGGAGCATGTCTTTTACCGGGGTCAGGTATAGTTACTTTCAACGAGTGTGATGCATCTAGAGTTGATCGACTTGTACTCTGTTCTTGTTGGTTGTCTAGTCTTTGTTTTTTCTTCCTTCATGTTTCCATTTGCTTCTCCAGATATGCCTTGGTTTTTCTCACTCCAAACTTCTTCACATCTAATGTTTCCATCATCTCTTGAAATTGTGGTCCAACGCTCGACTTCAAATTATTTCTAGTGATATCCTTGTCTTGTCAAGTCTTCTTTTATTTTAGTCAGGCCTTTACAACTAACTTAAGGAAGCCATTTTTTTATCTTATTGATGGGTCATTGAAATCCAACACAGTGTCTGATTGGAACGCCTCTTTCCAGATAATTTTTATATATTTCGTGTCTGCCTTCATGTCGACAACCTATTTACCCTTGACTGATTTTTCCCATTTTTTTCTCTTTGTCGAGGTATGATTTACTGAGGTACCTTCGTCCATGTCTAAGTTTTCAACAAATGGGATTGTATAAAGGTCTTCTTACCTTTCTTCTTCATATTCTACATCAGTTGGGGGAATTAAAATGGTTTATTTGTCACTAAGCACCTCTGGTGGGATTAGAGTTTCAAACCCCAGTTGTCGGTTGAGCTCCTGAAAGAATTGATACTTCATTGGTTGGTACTCTAGTTCTTCTAGTGCTATACCCCCAATGAATCCACACCAAATCATGGTGGTGTCGAGACTTAGTTGGATGTGGGAAATTTGGGGTAAATCCCGTCAAAATTTCTACTCAACTCTCCACTTGTGTGATACATTTTGCAAGTTTTTTACCCAACTTTTGAATACTTCTTCAGTCGGGAAGGACTTGAATGACTCAACTACTCCTAGTGTGAAACTCTTGTAGTTATCCATATTTTAAATCTATCATAAGGTGAACACAGGTTCCCTGACTAGGATAACTTGGTTCATAAAGAGACAAATTAGCAAGGATGGAAACTTTATAACCTTAACGTTTTCCTGGAAATCCTTGCAATTTATTTTGATTAATGTAGCTAAGTGATCTTCCCAATCGAATTGTGCCCCCATTATTGAAGGATTTGGCCAATGGGTTACAATATTGTAATATTCATGTATGAATCTCAACCTGCAATTGTCAAGCACAACGATATTATTACACATGTCCACTTGGCCCTGAGCTTGGTTACCTTGTCGATGAAAAAACCCTTTGAGTTTTTCGTTGATGTTCCTCCTATGAGGGATTGGATCTAGTTGTTAGATTTTATGTTTTTTGGGACTGACTTGCTTCCATGTGGAATTCCCGTCACTCGATGAATCATTCCCTCGGTAATACCGACTAGGAAGTCAAGCCATAAGTTTCCTCTATGGTATTTTATCACCAAATTCTTCATCGATTCTTCCTTCCATCCACCAAAGTCCGCGACTTATGGTGCTCCTAGAAAATGTTGAATTCCAACCATTTATAAGAAATTTGTTTTCTTATTCCATTCCCTGTGTTGTAAGGTTTTGTCAATGCCTCAACCAATCAATTTCTACCATCCTAGATCTATGAATATTTTGTATGCGAGCCTCTAGTTCTATCGCACTATCTTTATCGAACTTTGATTTTTTTCTTGGCTCAACCAAGGAGTTCACAACCTGTCCTCTCATCCTTTCCATTCTTGTAATTTCCTTTTGGTCGGGTTCGGTAATGGGTTTTTGAATCTCTTGAGTCAAATGTGCAATTGTAGTTTCTATGCTCTAACTAATCGAGTGCTCATGTGTCAAGAATAAATATACGAAGTCATATTCCTCGTTTGTATTTATATGTGGGAAGTGGATTGGGGACTTTAGTTCGTCCAACAACGTCATTAATTCGCATGCCTCAATAGTAATGTCAGGAGAAATTTCTTGCTCATGTGAAGGGACAAATATGTCGACTACAATGTTGCAGTTGAAATCACCTCGTCAGACATTTATTGTGTTAACGTACTACTACTGGCCACCTGCTTCAACTAAGTCGAGTTTGTTTTCTCGGTGAGTGCACCCGACTTGGTAAACTTTATTTTATTTTATTCGCTTGTGTGATCTAGTTGGGTTGGTTCTTCCAGTTCATCAAAGATCTCTGGTCAAGTCGTTTGACCAAGTCGACTTCCTTTATTTTATAAACTTGATTGAAGGTGTTCATGATCACTTGAATTATTATTTACACCCTCACTTGCTTTACATATTTCCCACTTTCTTGTTCTATAGAATCTATTTTTGCTTGACTGAGGATTTTCACATTCTAATGAATGATGTAAGTCTCTTTTGATGGCTTGATTGGTTTGTTTGTTTAGGAGGTGGCACAAGTCTTGCCTTGGTGTTGAGATTGCTTTGGGTTTCTTCTTTTCTTATTTGAATGATTTTAATTATGACCAAGGGCTATGTTATCTTCTCATATTTAATTATGGTAGGTGTGAATGAATGATTTTGGTGGTTTGAGTCAGTCATACAACTTGTAATCATCAAATAGTTTTGTACCTAATTTTGATTACCGACTTGTTTATTGATTTCTTAATTTCTCTTTTGTTTTTCTTAATATTTCTTTTAATTTTATTGCTTATCTTTGT